>JAWQFJ010013653.1:20000-30000 GCA_034096865.1 Theodoxus fluviatilis | reverse complement strand
TGTGCCCACTTCCGGTTACCATGGCAACAACATTTTTTTTACCCCACAATGACCTGACCCCAGCCCACATCTAACCCCATACCAAGTTTTAAGTCGATGGGAATAAAACTGTGTACTCCTGTGTCTCAGGCGGCTTCGCCGCCTTCGACACAGTCGTCTAAATTCTTCAGTCGCCATTTTGTTCTTCTCGTCACGTAACCATGACAACCACAATTTTTTCCCCACAGATCTTCATGACTTGACTGTACCTACCCACACACCAAATTTCGATCAAATCGGAGCACTTTGAGTTTTCGGCGGCCATCTTGTTTGTGCCCACTTCCGGTTACCACGGCAACGCTATTTTTTTTTCCCCACCATGACCTGACCCCGGCCCACATCTAACCCCATACCAAGTTTTAAGTCGGTGGGAACTCCTGTGTCTCAGGCGGCTGCGCCGCCTTCGACACAGTCGTATAAATTCTTCAGCCGCCATTTTGGTTTTCTCATGACGTAACCATGGTAACCAAAACATTTGTTCACAGATCTTCATCATCTGTCTTTACCTACCCACACACCAAATTTTGGTCAAATCGGAGCACTTTGAGTTTTCGGCGGCCATCTTGTTTGTGCTAACTTCCGGTTACCATGGCAACGCCATTTTTTATAACCCCACCATGACCTGACCATGGCCCACATCTAACCCCATTCCAAGTTTTAAGTCGATGGGAACTCCTGTGTCTCAGGCGGCTTCGCCGCCTTCGACACAGTCGTGCATTGTTTACTCAGCCGCCATTTTGTTTTTCTCGTGACGTAACCATGGTAAACCAAAAATTTGTTCACAGATCTTCATCATCTGACTTTACCAACCCACACACCAAATTTCGGTCAAATCGGAGCACTTTGAGTTTTCGGCGGCCATCTTGTTTGTGCCCACTTCCGGTTACCATGGCGAAACCTTTTTTTAACCCCACCATGACCTGACCCTGGCGCACATCTAACCCCATACCAAGTTTTAAGTCGATGGGAACTCCTGTGTCTCAGGCGGCTTCGCCGCCTTCGACACAGTCGTCCATTGTTTACTCTGCCGCCATTTTGTTTTTCTCGTGACGTAACCATGGTAACCGAAAAATGTGTTCACAGATCTTCATCATCTGACTTTACCTACCCACACACCAAATTTCGGTCAAATCGGAGCACTTTGAGTTTTCGGCGGCCATCTTGTTTGTGCCCACTTCCGGTTACCATGGCAACGCCATTTTTTTAACCCCACCATGACCTGACCCTGGCCCACACCTAACCCCATACCAAGTTTTAAGTCGATGGGAACTCCTGTGTCTCAGGCGGCTTCGCCGCCTTCGACACAGTCGTCCATTGTTTCCTCAGCCGCCATCTTGTTTTTCTCGTGACGTAACCATGACAACCAAATTTTTTTTCACAGATCTTCATCATCTGACTGTACCTACCTACACACCAAATTTCGGTCAAATCGGAGCACTTTGAGTTTTCGGCGGCCATCTTGTTTGTGCCCACTTCCGGTTACCATGGCAACACCATTTTTTTAACCCCACGTTGACCTGACCCGGGTCCACACCTAACCCCATACCAAGTTTCAAGTCGATCGGAATAAAACTGTGGAAACGTATGAGTGTCACACACACAGACACACACACACACACACAGACAGCGAAAATATATATAGAGACTAGCCGCTTCGCGGCCAGGCAATGCGCAAAGCGTCAAAGCCACATACAAAGCCAAATTCTTCAGCCGCCATTTTGTTTTTCTCATTACGTAACCATAACCAAAAATTGTTCACAGATCTTCATCATTTGACTTTACCTACCCACACACCAAATTTCGGTCAAATCGGAGCACTTTGAGTTTTCGGCGGCCATCTTGTTTGTGCCCACTTCCGGTTACCATGGCGACACCTTTTTTTTAACCCCACCATGACCTGACCCCGGCCCACATCTAACCCCATACCAAGTTTTAAGTCGATGGGAACTCCTGTGTCTCAGGCGGCTTCGCCGCCTTCGACACAGTCGTCCATTGTTTACTCAGCCGCCATTTTGTTTTTCTCGTGACGTAACCATGGTAACCGAAAAATTTGTTCACAGATCTTCATCATCTGACTTTACCAACCCACACACCAAATTTCGGTCAAATCGGAGCACTTTGAGTTTTCGGCGGCCATCTTGTTTGTGCCCACTTCCGGTTACCATGGCAACGCCATTTTTTTAACCCCACCATGACCTGACCCTGGCCCACATCTAACCCCATTCCAAGTTTTAAGTCGATGGGAACTCCTGTGTCTCAGGCGGCTTCGCCGCCTTCGACACAGTCGTCCATTGTTTCCTCAGCCGCCATTTTGTTTTTCTCGTGACGTAACCATGGTAACCGAAAAATTTGTTCACAGATCTTCATCATCTGACTTTACCAACCCACACACCAAATTTCGGTCAAATCGGAGCACTTTGAGTTTTCGGCGGCCATCTTGTTTGTGCCCACTTCCGGTTACCATGGCAACGCCAATTTTTTTTAACCCCACCATGACCTGACCCTGGCCCACACCTAACCCCATACCAAGATTTAAGTCGATGGGAACTCCTGTGTCTCAGGCGGCTTCGCCGCCTTCGACACAGTCATCCATTGATTCCTCAGCCGCCATTTTGTTGTTCTCGTTACGTAACCATGATAACCAAAAATTTGTTCACAGATCTTCATCATCTGACTTTACCTACCCACACACCAAATTTCGGTCAAATCGGAGCACTTTGAGTTTTCGGCGGCCATCTTGTTTGTGCCCACTTCCGGTTACCATGGCAACACCATTTTTTTAACCCCACCATGACCTGACCCCGGCCCACACCTAACCCCATATCAAGTTTTATGTCGATGGGAACTCCTGTGTCTCAGGCGGCTTCGCCGCCTTCGACACAGTCGTCCAAATTCTTCAGCCGCCATTTTGTTTTTCTCGTCACGTAACCATGGTAACCAAAAAATTTGTTCACAGATCTTCATCATGTGACTTTACCTACCCACACACCAAATTTCGGTCAAATCGGAGCACTTTGAGTTTTCGGCAGCCATCTTGTTTGTGCCCACTTCCGGTTACCATGGCAACACCACTTTTTTAACCCCACGTTGACCTGACCCTGGCCCACACCTAGCCCCATAC
The DNA here is from genome assembly GCA_034096865.1 of Theodoxus fluviatilis. NCBI lineage: Eukaryota > Metazoa > Mollusca > Gastropoda > Cycloneritida > Neritidae > Theodoxus > Theodoxus fluviatilis. Next base: position 26,840 of record JAWQFJ010013653.1, on the reverse strand, counting down.
CAAGTATCAAGTGGATGCGAATAAAACTGTTGAAACGTATAAGTGTCACACAGACAAACAGACAGACACTCAGACAGCTCACTTATATATGAGCTAGCCGCTTCGCGGCCAGGCACTGCGCAAAGCGTGAAAGCCACATACAAAGCCAAATTCTTCAGCCACCATTTTGTTTATCTCATTACGTAACCATAACCAAAAATGTGTTCACAGATCTTCATCATTTGACTTTACCTACCCATACACCAAATTTCGGTCAAATCGGAGCACTTTGAGTTTTCGGCGGCCATCTTGTTTGTGACCACTTCTGGTTACCATGGCGACACCTTTATTTAACCCCACCATGACCTGACCCCAGCCCACATCTAACCCCATACCAAGTTTTAAGTCGATGGGAACTCCTGTGTCTCAGGCGGCTTCGCCGCCTTCGACACAGTCGTCCATTGTTTCCTCAGCCGCCATTTTGTTTTTCTCGTGACGTAACCATGACAACCAAAAAATTTGTTCACAGATCTTCATCATCTGACTTTACCTACCCGCACACCAAATTTCGGTCAAATCGGAGCACTTTGAGTTTTTGGCGGCCATCTTGTTTGTGCCCACTTCCGGTTACCATGGCAACAACATTTTTTTAACCCCATGTTGACCTGACCCCGGTCCACACCTAACCCCATTCCAAGTTTCAAGTCGACGGGAACTCCTGTGTCTCAGGCGGCTTCGCCGCCTTCGACACAGTCGTCCATTGTTTACTCAGCCGCCATTTTGTTTTTCTCGTGACGTAACCATGGTAACCGAAAAATTTGTTCACAGATCTTCATCATCTGACTTTACCAACCCGCACACCAAATTTCGGTCAAATCGGAGCACTTTGAGTTTTCGGCGGCCATCTTGTTTGTGCCCACTTCCGGTTACCATGGCAACACCATTTTTTTAACCCCACGTTGACCTGACCCCGGTCCACACCTAACCCCATACCAAGTTTCAAGTCGATCGGAATAAAACTGTGGAAACGTATGAGTGTCACACACACACACACACACACACACACACACACACACACACACACACACACACACACACACACACACAGACACACACACAGCGAAAATATATATACAGATACGTTCAGAAACAGGCAGCCAGTGGAGATCTTTCATGAGAGGAGTGCAGGGTTGTCGGTGACGCGCTCTAAAAATGAGGCGGGCGGCACAGTGTTGGACTTTCTGCAGAGGTTGGAGAGTAGAGTCAGGGCAGCCTATCAAAAGAGAGTTGCAATAATCTAATCTGGACAGAATGCAGGAAGTGACCAGAGTTTTAGTAGCATCTACTGTGAGAAATTTTCTGATAGAACTAATTCTTCTGATCTGGAAGTAGCAGGTCTGACATACTGCAGCTATGTGTTGTTTCATTGACATGCTAGAGTCCATGATGAAACCGAGGTTTCTGGCACTGGCAGAAAAAGAGATATCACTAGAACCTATTGTGATAGTGGAAGGAGGAGTTGGGATTACAGCAGTTGATCCAGAGAAGAGAAGGGCTTCAGTTTTTTCAGCGTTCAACTTTAATTTGTTTGTAGACATCCAGGACTTGATGTCAGAAGAACAGTTTTCAAAGGTGTGTACCAATGCTAGGATTTCTGAAGGCTTGCATGATTGTTGGAGTTGTGTGTTATCTGCAAATAGGTGGTGATTGACTGCATGTTGTGGTATGACAGTTGATAGAGGAGTAGTGTACAGTACAAAGAGAACTGGCCCAAGCACCGAACCCTGAGGGACGCCAAAAAGCAGCCTTCTCCTCCTTCTCCTCCTTCACCTTCTCCTCCTTCCCCCCCCCCCCCTCTCCTTGCCTCTCCTATCCCCTTTTCCCTTCTCCTCCTCCTCTTCCTCCTCTTCCGTCTTTGTCTTCGTCTTCTTCACCGCCGCCGCCGTCGTCGTCCCCCTGCGAGTTCGGGGTAAGAAATGACCCACCGCGTCTCCCTACGCGATTCATAAGAGGCGAATAACTAGGGACACCGTGACTTGATTTGCGGTTACTTTAAACTGTTCTAGTGAGGTTCGTGCTTAATTGCCTTACATAGCTTACAAAGGCTTATAGGCCGTACAACTCTATCCAGGCCATTCATTTCCTTATCGTAGTCGTCGCCGCCGCCGCAGTCGTCGCCGCCGCCGCCGCAGTCGCCGCCTCCGCCGCAGTCGCCGCCCCTGCCACAGTTGGCGTCGCCGCTGCCACCGCAAACGTCGTCGTCGCCGCCGCCACAGACGTCGCCGTCGCCGCCGCCGCAGTCGTCGTCGGCGTCGTCGTCGCCGTCGTCGTCGTTGTCGTCGCCGCCATCGCCTCCGCGTGTCTGTGTCTGTGCGAACGCGTGTCTGTGTACACACATTGCCAGATAGGTTGTTTGTGCGAACATCTACAGAGGGAGCGCGTGTGATGAAGCAATGCACTCTGGGCAGCTTGGAAACACGACACTTGTTCGATACAACCGTCTTCCGTTTTGTCCAGAGCTGAGATTGCTTCATGCCAGGACGGACATTGTAAAGTGGTTTTGTGTTGGCTTAGTGCTGGGTGATATTTTTAGCCAAACATCTTTTCCGTCTTTTGAGAGACACGAGCTCTTGTCCCAACAGTGTCAGGCGGCTGGAAAATGGCTGGACGTTTGTTCGATCAATGTGGCTCCAGAGTGTTTCCTTGGACTCCCTGAAACCGCACTGTTAGTTTGACGAAGGCACTGGCGTAGTTCTTTTTCTGCGTCCAAGAAGAATCAATGTGTCACTTTCAGCTATGAAAGTATGCACTTTCTTCTCCTTTTTTAAACTATTGATCCGCTATTGTCATCTTTGTTTTGGACTGACTGGACGTCTGCATATCGCTTTCTAGGATAGCACTCTTTAATAAGAAGAGTTTCGAAATTGAAGAGCGAACGCAAGAGTTATGTGGGGAGAAAAGACAAAGGCAAACTCTATTACAAAAAGTCGATAATCTATCGTCTTGTGGAGGACGCCAAAGAGTCACTGTAAGAAGCACATCATTGAAAAGCTGAAATGTGGAAATATTTCGCAATTCCTCCTGTGGACGTTCCATTGCTGAAAGATGTGCACAACAGGCGCAACACGCTTTTAAAGGTGTCCTCAAGGATCAAGCAATGCGGGGTCGGACAACGTATCAGTACTGAATGGAATGTTCTAGAAGTTGGTGTGGAACAGGTAGAAAAATGTTATTGATAAACATGCACGCACACACGCATGCGCACGCACGCACACGCTCACACGCACACGCTCACACGCGGTCGCGCGCACACACACACATACACACACACACACACACATACACACACTTTTCATCCTGGTCCAGACTGCATTGCCACTAAACATTTTGATATATACAGATATAAATGTGCCAGGGGTGGGGGTGGGGTAGGTGGGTGGGGGTTTCTATTAGCAGAAACCGACAGATTATAAATAAAAAACCATATTTGTGGAATAAAACAACCATAACTGAGAGATACCTTTAATAATAATCTGCACTTGAAAATATTTGTTTGAGAGAAACATTGAATTTTTCTCATTAACAATATTCTTTGAGATACGTTTGTGCACTTTCATTTTACGGACGAAGCATATAACAATCGATTTCACGGTTGTAAAACAACTAGGTATCTAGACGTGACTTTATAGGGGAAAGACAAAAAGGTTTCCTTGTGTCCGGCAAAACAGCTGAATGAGAACGGGATATATATTTTCAAAAACTGTAGACGATGGAATTGGCTAGAAAATAAACTTGAGTCAACCACGTGCTCGGCGCCAGCCTCTGTACTAGAACACAGCTGCTAGTGACGTAGTCAGTGTGTGGTGGCCGTGATTCAACTTTTCCCCGTAGCTTGCGCTAGTAATGTCTGACTGGTATCCTTTCAGATGTATCAACTGCCCAACTAACCAACTCCCCACAAACACACGAAGAAGATACTCTGGTGTAAAATCGCATCCTAGGTCCTCTATATACTTCGCTATCGGTTCTAACACTCACAAACGTGGTTGTGTTCGTGTGTCAAGGTGAAGGTCAGTGCCGACATTGCTGGCGAAAACTGTTGTCAAGGCTCGACTGCATCGATTCAAAAGATAAGATGATGTAGAACTTTGAAAGAAATTCAGATTTAGGCGTCAGGACATTATGCAAATGACATTTGAACTGGCACGACAATACAGGAATCGAATCGACGGAGGTCGACCGCCATTACGATATTTGCATAACACATTTCCACCGTTACGACACAAGTAAGAACTAATCTGATTGGCTGTTTGCGGATATGTCGTCATGGTCATTAACAGTGTTGTGTAATGCAGTTCTAGTAATGATCTGGTTTTCAAGGTATAAGAATTACAGTGGAAGAAGCTATAAACATTTTCTATAAGTTCATTATGTGTTAAGAGTTTACAGAAAAAAATCGCGGCAAAGCACTGCTCTGCAGAACATTTCCTTTCCAGAGAAACACTTTCTTTTTATCTACAGTAAGCAATGATAGATATTTTTTAATGACCCTGTCAGACATGACCTCGGAAGAGTACATAAAGAACACTTTTCCTAGATCTGCGCACTTTGTCGTGTATCAAATACCACACGCTTGTCCCAGGAAGCAGACGGCGGGGGGCAATAGACAAGCCTGGAGCTGTGGTAGCTCGTCTTTCGTTTGACTTCCTGTTCTCAAACAGCGCCACTTTGCACGCCGTATCCTGAGCGCAGCCAGCAGGGGGTGGGGGGTAGGGGGTGTTGGGTGGGGGTGGGGGAAGGGGGTGGTGGTGCTCAGGCTGGGTCAGTGGGGAGGAGGATCGGTAGATGCTGTCAAAAGCCTGCAGGTTGTTTAGAGGAAGGTCAAATAGACACAGGGGGCCGTACGCGCTGTCGTCCTGGAGCCGTCAATGCACGTCGCGACATCCCTCCCCCAGTCACACACAGTTTCCGCCCTTTGTTTCTCTCGTTACTGGGCACGAATAAATATGGCTTTTAAAAAGGCAGTTTCAGTAACCACTCTTCATTCTATCCACGATATTTGGCGACCAACCTCCCAGGTGCACAGGTGAGGCGACCTTTGTAGCAAGCATTCGTTTTGCCGGAGGTTGACTGCTGCGTCCTTTGTGATCGCTACCGATATTTTGCAACTTATTTATGATTTCTTCTACATTACAAAGTGATGATATAGGAACGCATCAATTAAAAATCTCTACCGTAAGTTTTCTAATCATAATGAAGTATTTAATAATATCATTCAAGACGCTGCTGTCCATTGCCAAAGTTTTCACAACCATGTTGGGTTTACGGACGCTATGATGTTTTCCTACACGCTCTTGTATTATTGCCGACAGTAAAATAGATGAACACATTATCTGAAAATGACTCATTTTGGTGGCGCAAATAGTGACTCAGGATTATGACCGTTTTTGCTCGTGTCCATCAGCCGAGCCATGTCTCCATCTGAAGTCGTCTGCATCGCCCTCGCCCTCTGCTGGCTGTCAGCAATGGCGGAAACTCTGGCTGTGCACAACTCCAACTTCCGCCGCGCTGCCTCCAACTCGCTGCCGGCTGCAGGCGTAGCCGTGGTTCTTGAGAACGTCAGGAGTTCTGTGGACTGCGCCCGCCGCTGCCAGTCCTCCCCCGCCCCGCCCTCCTGTAGCTATGGCTACAGCCGGAAGTCCAGGCAGTGCCGCCTGTACCGGGACTGCCACGTGGATCTCTACACGGCTGCAGAGGGCTTTGACTACTTCGCTGGCTGTTCAGGTAAGCACAGAGAGAAGAAAAAATGATTAGAATCGTCGTGTGTGTGTGTGTGTGTGTGTGTGTGTGTGTGTGTGTATGTCTGTGTGTGAGTGTGTGTGTGTGTGAGAGAGAGAGAGAGAGAGAAAGAGAGATGGAGAGAAATAGGGGAGAGGGAGGGAGGAAGGGAGGGAGGATGAAGAGAGGAAGGGAGAGAGAGAAAGGAAGGAGAGAGAAAGGAAGAAGAGAGAGAGAGGGGGGGGGAAGAGAGAGGCAGGAAAGGAAGGAGATAGAAAGGGAAGGAAGGAGAGAGAGAGAGAGAGAGAGAGAGAGAGAGAGAGAGAGAGAGAGAGAGAGAGAGAGAGAGAGAGAGAGAGATGTTTGACTTTGTATTGCTCAGACCCTACCCACTACCACCCCCGTCACACAATGTATGCAAGGAACAAGACAAAACAGCTGCACGACTTGATGGACAATGATACATATTATTACCACTCAATAGACATCCGCATTTCTCGTGGGTTTACATCGTGCTGAAGAAACTAGGCAACATCTCTGGTCTTATAGGGTTCTGTACTGTCATTAAGTCAGCTTGCAACCATGAAAACCAGTTTATCAAATGTTTAGATTTCTCAATTCCTAGGGCTGCTCATTACTGTATAGTGCAGAAACACGGGATCTAGAAAATGTAGATATGTTGAAAAGGTTCCTAGTGTGTAACACTGTACTTGATGATGTGCAGGACTTACGCATCTACCCTCTTGTCCATCTCATTCTTCTCGGCTCAAGTCATCAGCAACATCTAGCGCCGTGATTCTAAATTGTATTTTAGTGTTGTTATTAAATGCTCGAAAAGGAAACAGAGTAATGACGAAGTTGTAAACATTAGAAGAAGGAAAAAAGCAAAAAGAAAAGGAGATGGGAGGAGGGGGTGGAGGAGGATAGGGTTGTAGATAAGTTGGGGTTGTGATCGAGATGAGGGTAAGTAACAGCAAGTATGACACAACAAGCCGTTATGTTATAACGAACTACCCAGGGTGAATTTCATAATCTGACACACTTTCTCCGTTTCTCTGTGTATATTTCTGCGGGTTTTGGGTA
>JAWQFJ010013653.1:0-15000 GCA_034096865.1 Theodoxus fluviatilis | reverse complement strand
AACTCACTACTGTCAAGGACACCCAGCACAGGTAACCAGGAGAACTCACTACTGTCAAGGACACCCAGCACAGGTAACCAGGAGAACTCACTACTGTCAAGGACACCCAGCACAGGTAACCAGGAGAACTCACTACTGTCAAGGACACCCAGCACAGGTAACCAGGAGAACTCACTACTGTCAAGGACACCCAGCACAGGTAACCAGGAGAACTCACTACTGTCAAGGACACCCAGCACAGGTAACCAGGAGAACTCACTACTGTCAAGGACACCCAGCACAGGTAACCAGGAGAACTCACTACTGTCAAGGACACCCAGCACAGGTAACCAGGAGAACTCACTACTGTCAAGGACACCCAGCACAGGTAACCAGGAGAACTCACTACTGTCAAGGACACCCAGCACAGGTAACCAGGAGAACTCACTACTGTCAAGGACACCCAGCACAGGTAACCAGGAGAACTCACTACTGTCAAGGACACCCAGCACAGGTAACCAGGAGAACTCACTACTGTCAAGGACACCCAGCACAGGTAACCAGGAGAACTCACTACTGTCAAGGACACCCAGCACAGGTAACCAGGAGAACTCACTACTGTCAAGGACACCCAGCACAGGTAACCAGGAGAACTCACTACTGTCAAGGACACCCAGCACAGGTAACCAGGAGAACTCACTACTGTCAAGGACACCCAGCACAGGTAACCAGGAGAACTCACTACTGTCAAGGACACCCAGCACAGGTAACCACGAGAACTCACTACTGTCAAGGACACCCAGCACAGGTAACCAGGAGAACTCACTACTGTCAAGGACACCCAGCACAGGTAACCAGGAGAACTCACTACTGTCAAGGACACCCAGCACAGGTAACCAGGAGAACTCACTACTGTCAAGGACACCCAGCACAGGTAACCAGGAGAACTCACTACTGTCAAGGACACCCAGCACAGGTAACCAGGAGAACTCACTACTGTCAAGGACACCCAGCACAGGTAACCAGGAGAACTCACTACTGTCAAGGACACCCAGCACAGGTAACCAGGAGAACTCACTACTGTCAAGGACACCCAGCACAGGTAACCAGGAGAACTCACTACTGTCAAGGACACCCAGCACAGGTAACCAGGAGAACTCACTACTGTCAAGGACACCCAGCACAGGTAACCAGGAGAACTCACTACTGTCAAGGACACCCAGCACAGGTAACCAGGAGAACTCACTACTGTCAAGGACACCCAGCACAGGTAACCAGGAGAACTCACTACTGTCAAGGACACCCAGCACAGGTAACCAGGAGAACTCACTACTGTCAAGGACACCCAGCACAGGTAACCAGGAGAACTCACTACTGTCAAGGACACCCAGCACAGGTAACCAGGAGAACTCACTACTGTCAAGGACACCCAGCACAGGTAACCAGGAGAACTCACTACTGTCAAGGACACCCAGCACAGGTAACCAGGAGAACTCACTACTGTCAAGGACACCCAGCACAGGTAACCAGGAGAACTCACTACTGTCAAGGACACCCAGCACAGGTAACCAGGAGAACTCACTACTGTCAAGGACACCCAGCACAGGTAACCAGGAGAACTCACTACTGTCAAGGACACCCAGCACAGGTAACCAGGAGAACTCACTACTGTCAAGGACACCCAGCACAGGTAACCAGGAGAACTCACTACTGTCAAGGACACCCAGCACAGGTAACCAGGAGAACTCACTACTGTCAAGGACACCCAGCACAGGTAACCAGGAGAACTCACTACTGTCAAGGACACCCAGCACAGGTAACCAGGAGAACTCACTACTGTCAAGGACACCCAGCACAGGTAACCAGGAGAACTCACTACTGTCAAGGACACCCAGCACAGGTAACCAGGAGAACTCACTACTGTCAAGGACACCCAGCACAGGTAACCAGGAGAACTCACTACTGTCAAGGACACCCAGCACAGGTAACCAGGAGAACTCACTACTGTCAAGGACACCCAGCACAGGTAACCAGGAGAACTCACTACTGTCAAGGACACCCAGCACAGGTAACCAGGAGAACTCACTACTGTCAAGGACACCCAGCACAGGTAACCAGGAGAACTCACTACTGTCAAGGACACCCAGCACAGGTAACCACGAGAACTCACTACTGTCAAGGACACCCAGCACAGGTAACCAGGAGAACTCACTACTGTCAAGGACACCCAGCACAGGTAACCAGGAGAACTCACTACTGTCAAGGACACCCAGCACAGGTAACCAGGAGAACTCACTACTGTCAAGGACACCCAGCACAGGTAACCAGGAGAACTCACTACTGTCAAGGACACCCAGCACAGGTAACCACGAGAACTCACTACTGTCAAGGACACCCAGCACAGGTAACCAGGAGAACTCACTACTGTCAAGGACACCCAGCACAGGTAACCACGAGAACTCACTACTGTCAAGGACACCCAGCACAGGTAACCAGGAGAACTCACTACTGTCAAGGACACCCAGCACAGGTAACCAGGAGAACTCACTACTGTCAAGGACACCCAGCACAGGTAACCAGGAGAACTCACTACTGTCAAGGACACCCAGCACAGGTAACCAGGAGAACTCACTACTGTCAAGGACACCCAGCACAGGTAACCAGGAGAACTCACTACTGTCAAGGACACCCAGCACAGGTAACCAGGAGAACTCACTACTGTCAAGGACACCCAGCACAGGTAACCAGGAGAACTCACTACTGTCAAGGACACCCAGCACAGGTAACCAGGAGAACTCACTACTGTCAAGGACACCCAGCACAGGTAACCAGGAGAACTCACTACTGTCAAGGACACCCAGCACAGGTAACCAGGAGAACTCACTACTGTCAAGGACACCCAGCACAGGTAACCAGGAGAACTCACTACTGTCAAGGACACCCAGCACAGGTAACCAGGAGAACTCACTACTGTCAAGGACATCCAGCACAGGTAACCAGGAGAACTCATTACTGTCAAGGACACCCAGCACAGGTAACCAGGAGAACTCACTACTGTCAAGGACACCCAGCACAGGTAACCAGGAGAACTCACTACTGTCAAGGACACCCAGCACAGGTGTCAAGGAGAACTCATTACTGTCAAGGACAGCCAGCACAGGTAACATGGAGAACTCACTACTGTCAAGGACACCCAGCACAGGTGTCAAGGAGAACTCATTACTGTCAAGGACACCCAGCACAGGTGTCAAGGAGAACTCATTACTGTCAAGGACACCCAGCACAGGTGTCAAGGAGAACTCATACTGTCAAGGACACCCAGCACAGGTAACCAGGAGAACTCATTACTGTCAAGGACACCCAGCACAGGTAACCACGAGAACTCATTACTGTCAAGGACACCCAGCACAGGTAACCTCGAGAACTCATTACTGTCAAATGGATAATCATGCACTGATAAGTGACAAATAGCGGGAGTCGTTCAATGCTGCTTTTTTATTATATATTATTATATATTGCTGTGAGAAAGCGATAACACCGAAAATTAGTTGAAAATAATTGTACTTCTGCCTTTTTCAGCAGCCATCCAAAGCGCCAGCGGTTCCGGCTGCAATACATTGTACGGGTTTGATGCCTGCACCGGGATCGCCAACGCTGAGTGCAGGAACGGAGTGTGCCAATGTCTCACGGGATACAGCTTCAACTTATTCTTTCAGAAATGCGAAAAGACTTCGTAAGTTCTGCTTTCTGCCGTGTGTGCGTGTGTGTGTGTGTGTGTGTGTGTGTGTGTGTGTGTGCGTGCGTGCATGCGTGCGTGCGTGCGTGCGTGCGCGTGCGTACGAGTGTATGTGTGTGTGCGTGCGCGCGCGCGCGCGCGTGTGTGTGTGTTTGTGTGTTTGTGTGTGTGTGACTGTGTGTGTGACTCTGTGTGTGTGCGTTTCTGTATGTGTGTGTGTGTGTGTGTGTGTGTGTGTGTGTGTGTGTGTGTGTGTGTGTGTGTGTGTGTGTGTGTGTGTGTGTGTGTGTGTGTGTGTGTGCATGTTTGCGTGCAAGAGAAAAAAACTCAAAACGTAGGAGATAAGCATCATTCGATAATCGAAACAAAGACTATTTTTTTCTTATGGCATCAATACGTTTAGTCTATTTAGTTGTGCGTAATTTTTTCATAAGCCATTCATACACGTTATCAAGATGTAAGTTTTTACTGGTTTGTAAAAGTCAAATGCATGTAAACTTCGACTAGAAGTTAATGCACGAATCCCTACAGCAGTAACTCATCCACATTTTGTTTTTCATTGGCAGTGGCGGAGGGTTTTATTTCCCCTGAAGAGAAAGGTTCCGAAATAAAGAGCTCACTCAGGTCTTGCTCAGGAAAAGAGGGCTGGATACAGCTGACCGCAGGAGACAGCTGACCACGGACAAAGCTGACCACAGGAGACAGAGGAGGGGTGCACATGCAGTCCGAGCTCCTGAAGCCTGCACTGTCCTCCCCCTACTGGACACAACTGTGACTCCGCAGTGGACATTGCACAGCTAGTGTTTCTGTTCAAGCTCACCAAAGCTGGTTGAATATTTATTTTAAAAATGTGCAGCATTCGAAATTATAAAAGCCCTGAAGCAGCCTGAAAAAGATCATGTGTTATGTAAGCTCAAATATATATTTTCACAGCATATTTTTTGTTAAATATGTTCCTTCAATATTTTAGCGCATATCTAACTGAATATCTATTAAAATAAAATTATTCCTTTTCGTATTGTCTCTTTCTTCTTTGTGTGTCTGTCGTGGTGTGCATTATTAGATATTTTCAAAAACCGTCATAAATAAGCAAACAGCCAGCAAACTAGCGTGTGTACTGGCATGCAAGAAAATAAAACCCCTAAACAAACAAAAAACAAGCAAACAAATAAGCACACACAAACACAAAAGCATACGAACAAACAAACAAGCATACATACAAACATGCAAGCATGCAAGCATGCAAGCGAACAAGCAAACACATATACACACAAGCAAACAAACAATCAACAACAACCAAACACGCAAGCACATAAACAAACAAGCAAGCACATATACAAACAAGCAAACAAACAAACACACAAAAACAAAAGCATACAAACAAATAAGCAAGCAAATATAAACAAACACACAAGCATGCAAACAAACACGCATGCACATATGCACACAAGCAAACAAACAAACAAGCACACACACAAACACACAAGCATACAAACAAACAAGCACACACACAAACCAACAAGCTTACAAACAAACAAGCACACATACAAACACACAAGCATACACACAAACAACCAATCACATATACACAAACACACAAGCAGACAAACAAGCAAGCAAGCATGCACACACACACACAAACACACACGCATACAAACAAACACACGATTTAACACAAATAAAGAAACATGAAAACAACAAACAAGCCAACACGAATACAGACAAACAAGCATACGGACAAATAAGCAAACAAACACGCTAATAAGTATATAAACAAGCACGCAAGTAAGCAAACACAGAAACAACAATCATGGCAGCACGCATACAAACAAGCATACAAACAAGCAGACAGAGAAGCATACAGACACACAAGCAAACAAACACACATATAAGTATATAAACAAGCAATCAAACAAAGAAACAAACATATGCTTGTGTGGCGCAGCTCTTTTCCATGGATGGATGACATTTTGAGGGAGACACCAGCATGATGAAATCAATCAATAATTCAGCCACCAATTGGCAGGAAATCTTTCTCGTGTCTTAGCTACTACCATTTGTCCTCAGGGGAGATGACTCCTCCAGTTTTCGCTAGGCGGAGCACACCAGAATGACTCTAGCACCTCTGAGACAAAAACAAACACACGCCATAAAATCATAAATCTTCAACTTTTCCTAAACGGACATGCGTCTTACAGAAACACACCATGCATAGCGCGTAAAGCACCCACAAGGCCACGTGAATGTGCACTGATGATGGAGTTTGGAAAGCACGTGATGCACGCAAGTGTACATGTGCACTGATGATGGAGTTTGGAAAGCACGTCATGCACGCAAGTGACGTACAGGTGCAGTGGTGGTGGAGTTTGTACCTTATGTTGTGGACCCAAATAGCCACGTTGTATCGCACGTTGTCAGGTCCGTGCAAGGAGAAAATATATATTTTTATTATGTAGGGCGGATGAAATTTGGTAAGGAAAAACCATCTTTGACGAACTACTCTCATGAAATATAGCGTTTAGTGTGTTGTAATTATCTCCTGAAAATAGTACGAACACAGAAACACATGGGTGCACACTTCCACACACATGTACACACACACACACACATACACACACAAACTGTCTCTCTCTCTCTCTCTCTCTCTCTCTCTCTCTCTCTCTCTCTCTCTCTCTCTCTCTCTCTCTCTCTCTCTCTCTCTTTCTCTATCTCTCTCTCCCTCTCCCTCTCTCTCTTTCTCTCTCTCTCTCTCCCTCACTCTCTCTTCCCTCTCTCTCTCTCTCTCTCTCTCTCTCTCTCTCTCTCTCTCTCCAGCGCCCGCCTCGATCGCTCGCAGCGTCGATACTGCGTCACACGGCGGGAGCTGTTAGCGGTCGTAAAGGCCTTCTCCCACTTTTGCCCGTATATGTATGGCCGGAGGTTCACTCTGAGGACGGACCACTCGACCCTGCGATGGCTCATGCACTTTCGAGATCCAGAGGGCCAGTGGGCACGATGACTCCAGAGGGTCCAGGAGTACAACTTCGAGGTCCTACACCGTCCTGGCAAAAACCACGGCAACGCAGACGGACTCTCTCGTCGCCCCTGTGACTGCAAGGCCTGTCTCCGAGTGGTCAGACACGAGGAGGGACAGGCGTCCTCGGAACCATGCTGCGAGACTGTGCGACAGATTACCGTGCAGGAAATAGCGTTGGTGGACGCGCAGCGACAAGACCCCAATCTGCAGACTGTCATCCACTGAATGGAGACTAGCCCCGAACGGCCCGTTTGGAGGGAGGTAACTGCCACGAGCCCCGTTACTAAGGCCTACTGGACTCAGTGGTATACCCTGCTGATGAAGGACGGAGCGCTGTACAGGAGGTGGGTAACCGAGAAGGGGGCCCACCATCGTCTGCTTCCGGTCATGCCAAAAGCAATGCAGATAGAGGCCCTGAAGCAGCTGCATGACAGTCCGACGGCCGGGCAATTTCGGACGGAGAAAGACATACCAGCGGGTCTGCGAGAGATATTACTGGGTCGGACGGCGCACTTTTGCTGATGACTGGTGCCGCCGCTGCGACGTCTGTGCTTCACGTGCAGGGCCCCGCGGACGTCTCCATGGCCCCGCCCAGATCTACCTGACCGGAGCACCCATGGAGAGAGTGGCAATTGACATCCTGGGCCCCCTCCCTGAGACTGAGTCGGGGAAACGGTTTGTCCTAGTCGCGATGGACTACTTCACCAAGTGGCCCTAAGCCTACCTTCTCCCCAATCAGACGGCCACAACAGTGGCCAGAGCTCTGGTGGAAGGCTTCTTCTGTCGGTTCGGCATGCCCTGGGAGCTGCACTCCGACCAGGGGAGAAACTTCCAGTCGGCTGTCTTCCAGGAAACCGGTCGGCTAATGGGCAATCACAAGACTCGCACGACGCCAGCCTACCCCCAGTCCGACTGCATGGTGGAGCGTTACAACAGAACCCTCATAGGGTGCCTATCAAAGTGCGTCAGCAACCAGCAGAGGGATTGGGAGGACTACTTACCTTTCTCCCTGATGGCCTACTGGTCAGCAGTGCAAGAAGCGACGGGCATCTCCCCCAGTCGGCTGATGCTTGGGCGGGAGCTTAAACTCCCAGCCGACTTGGTGCTGCCAAGGACCCTGGGGGATACCTCTCGCGACATGCCCCAGTGCGTGATGCAGCTCCAGGATACGTTGCAGGTGGTGCAGGAGTCCGCCAGGATCCACCTGCAGCTGAGCGCAGACCGGATGAAGGCTTTGTACGACCGCAAGGCAGACGACCAGATCTTCGCTGTGGGCACAGCGGTCTGGTATTACAACCCGCGGGTGAAGAAAGGGCACACCACCAAGTTGGCTAGGCCCTGGACGGCCCATACAAGGTGGTGGGCAGGATCCACGAGGGGGTGTACCGCATTCAGCATCACTCGCGTGCCCGACCCCGGGTAGTAAACCGTGCCAGACTGTGGGAATACCAGGGGGGACTCCCGCCCGACTGGTGGCGGCGTCCACGCCGACCGCCTGACCCCCCTGACATCGATGAGGAGCGACTGGAGAGAGAAGGGAGCCCTGGGTCGTCCTCGGAATGTGAGAGCTACAATGAAACGACCCAGGAGGATGTGCAGACGTACACCAAACGAGGGCGGCGTGTGGTGCGGCCGACCCGCTTCCTGTGAGGACTTCCCGCCAACTTGTGTGGAACGTACGGTTGCAGGACCATCGCCCTATGATCTGGGGTTATAGGTTACCGCAAGGAAGCCTAAAACCCCTACGTCGGATCTTTCAACCAGATTCCCCCCTCTCTCCCCACGAAGTGGACCACCCGGATGAGCACAACAGCGGATGGGTGATAAACTTGTTGTTTTTCAGGCATTGAATGGACAATTGCTTTGATACATTTTCACATTCGTTCCTGCTGTGGTGATGTATTTTGGAGGTGTGGAAGACCGACGAGGACGTCTTGGTCTCGGGAGGAGGGAGCTGTGTTGCGGAAGAATGTGAAGAATTGTGTAGAATTGCTTGTGTTTGTGGATAGATTGTTCATGTAGCAAGGAATGCGTATTGTTTAACGTGTTGTGCTGTGGAAGACAAACGCATTCACCTCTCTTTCTTTTGCCCTGAACAAAGATCGGTGGGCACGTGAGCCAGGATGACTCAGCATCTCCTTTGTTTATAAGGGAGGGGGCATACGCGACCTCTGGTCTTTTACCGTGGGGAAGGGGGTGGAGGCTTTAAAGCGTAATTTCCTATTGCAGTAAGAGTCTGTCCTCCTGATTGGTTCTTGGGGCGGAAACGGAACAGGTCGCCGGGAAGATTAGCCTGTCACCCACGTGTCACTATATATACAATGTCCATGTCTAGAAGCAGCAGTGTGAGCGCAACTGTGAGAGGCAAGGGAAGCTCAGAAGGCTTGTGAAGCTGATGATAGAGCCGAGCATCACGAGTGGCCGCTACGAAGCGCACTAGTGATAGCTGTACGATGTATCCTGTCCAGGAATAAAGATTATCCTGTAAAGAACTCAAGTGCCCATGTCCAACTTCCTACCTTCCTGGCGCAAGCGAGGACAAAACTTAAGACCACGTGCACGTGATGTTGATGTACAGAGACAAGTGGTCACCAGGATTTGACGTAACACTTACCACGCCTATGGTGGTGATCTCTGCCCGGGTTGTGTGTGCCAGATCCACAGGGACGAATTACGCCTCATCAACATTCAGCCGTTCCCTGCAACTCTCGCACAGTTATCGTCCCCAAAAACCTTTGCGGTTGTGGACACAGGGTGCTGAAACATCAACACGTAGCGACACGCCAGGTGTTGCTATAGTTCTCTGATGATTTGTTCATGCCGTTACCTGCTTCAATCACGCACTCCTCCTGGGGCAGGACACGCACGTGACGAGATATATCCACTCGTCTGCCTGTTTATCCAATGAATATTACATCCGGATTGTGGGGCGTGAGTGGTTTTCGTTGCCCCTCAGACGCCGATCAGGACGTGTGAATACAAAGGCAGAGAGTGTAGGGCGGCAAGACGGAGACCGATATATCGATTGCGGCGTGTTCCTGCTACTCCGCGAGGTCGTTTGCAGGCGACTGGTTTTACTCGCTACGTCGTCACTGTCAGCAGCAGACTGAAGACAGTCCGCGGAGAAAAGGTAAAGTATTCCATGACTTTTTTTTTGTCAACCATACAAGGTAAACTTTGCCCAGGATCAAAGGTGGAGAAGTCAGGATTAAGTTTTACAACCAAACAAAGACCACGACAACACTGTTAATGAGGTTTTGTCTTTGTCAAATCTCCAGCAACGTGGCAGGGTGATGAACAGAAACCGTTGGTCCTCACTGGCAAAACAATCAACAGAGACGACAGTAATGAGTAACGGTTTTTGGTGTATCAAACACATAATTTCACCTTCAGTGGAATTCTTTTTCAGTCAGCTTTATTGTATTGATGTTACCGAATCCACATTGTTCTGATATCTGTGTCACGAAATTGCATTTTAAAAACTACTTTCCACGGTGTTCTGTCTTTATCGGTAGAAAATACAATGAACAATGTCAAATGTTGAATGGTTGCAGTGTCCTGCGCTTATCCACCATCACCCACCCACCATCTCCCACCCACCATCCCTCACCCACCATCCCTCACCCACCATCCCTCACCCACCATCCCCCACCCACCATCCCCCACCCACCATCCCCCACCCACCATCCCTCACCCCCCACCCCCCAACTACCACTGTTCTTTTTACTAGTGTTGTATTCACTATAGTCAGTGTTTCAAATGATTATTGGTGTTTGGTTTACTAGTGTTGTATTCTCTATGGTCAGTGTTTCAAATGGTTATTGGTGTTCTCTTTACTAGTGTTGTATTCAATATAGTCAGTGTTTCGAATGGTTATTGGAGTTCTGTTTACTTGTACTGTATTCTCTATGGTCAGTGTTTCAAATGGTTATTGGTGTTCTCTTTACTAGTGTTGTATTCAATATAGTCAGTGTTTCGAATGGTTATTGGAGTTCTGTTTACTTGTGCTGTATTCTCTATGGTCTGTGTTTCAAATGATTATTGGTGTTTGGTTTACTAGTGTTGTATTCTCTATGGTCAGTGTTTCAAATGGTTATTGGTGTTCTCTTTACTAGTGTTGTATTCAATATAGTCAGTGTTTCGAATGGTTATTGGAGTTCTGTTTACTTGTGCTGTATTCTCTATGGTCAGTGTTTCAAATGGTTATTGGTGTTCTCTTTACTAGTGTTGTATTCAATATAGTCAGTGTTTCGAATGGTTATTGGAGTTCTGTTTACTTGTGCTGTATTCACTATAGTCAGTGTTTCAAATGATTATTGGTGTTATGTTTACCAGTGTTGTATTCAATATGGTCAGTGTTTCAAATGATAATTGGTGTTCTGTTTACTCATGTTTGTATTCACTTAAGTCAGTGTTTTAAATGGTCAGTGGTTTTCTGTTTACATAATTATTGTATTCAGTGTAGTCAGTATAGCATGTGGTTTAATGTTTTATTTACCAGTGGTATATTTACTACAGTTAGTGTTAGATATTTACTGGTTTTTCAATAAGTCGTCAATTATTTACTACAACTGTTAATGAGTGTTTATTAAATGTTGTTTATTATTGTCTATTTACTACAGCCTACATCTGTTGATTATCAGTGTTATATTTTATAGTGTTCTATTCACTTAAAGCGGTGTAAGGCGGTTATACGTGTGCTATTAACTAGTGTTTTATTACAAAATACATAACATGTGTTAGTAAACTTTAATTCGTGTTATATTTACGAGCGTTTTATTTACTACAACCAGTGTTACATTTTTTGGGGTTCTCTTTACTAAGGTCATATTTGCTACACTGTATTATATTTACTACAACCAGTGTCAGATTGTGATAACTGTTCTATATGGTAGTATTTATATTTGTTGTAGCCAGCGTTGGATGATCAACAGTGTTCTATTTACTAGGGTTCTAGCTACTACATCTAGTGCTGGATTGTAATGAGCGTTACATTCACTAGTATTATGTTTACTACATCCAGTGTTAGATGGTTATTAATGTTCTGCTCATTAGTGTTCCAATCACTACAGCCAGGCTTAGATGGTTTTCAGTGTTGTGTGTACTAGTCTAACATTTACTACACCCAGCGTTTGATAGTTAAGAGTGTTCTTTTTCTGTTGGTTTATTTACTACAGCCATCGTTAAATGATCATCATTGTTCTATTCACTGGTGTTCTATTTACTACAGCCAGTTTTATTTGTTATTAGTGTTCTGTTCAGTAGTATTATATTTATTACAGGCAGTTTTAAAACTTTCTCAGTGTTTTGTGTAATAGTGTGTGTTTTTTTCGTGTCATTGCTAAATGGATATGAGTGTTCTTCTTACTACAACCGATGTTAGAAGGGTATACGTGGTCGATTTACTTGTGAGGTTTTTTAGTTTTGCTTTTTACTACAAGCGGTGTGGTATGACTATTTGTGTTATATGTATTGCAGCCGATGTTAGATGGTTGTCCGTGTTCTATTTAATGCAGCCGATGTTAGATGGTTCTCCGTGTTCTATTTACTACAGCATATGTTAGATGGTTCTCCGTGTTCTATTCACTACAGCATATGTTAGATGGTTCTCCGTGTTCTATTTACTACAGCATATGTTAGATGGTTCTCCGTGTTCTATTCAATAGTATTATTTATATAACAATGGATGTTAGATGAATATAAGTGTAGAGTGTGAATGAACATATTGTGTCGGCATTGCCCCTTGGCTTTAACTCTTTCTTGGAGCTTCTCTTTCCTCACTTCCCTCCTCTCTCCACTCATCATCACCCTCTACTTTGCAAGGCTGACCGGACTACGGATCAGCTCCAGTTGTAACATTCTATTTGGATGACTGAGGCTAACGAGTTGGCACTTTTTTAACAACCATAAATGAGAAAACGAGTGTTTATAAAATACCCACTCTGGCATTTCTACCTTGAGTTCTCATACTACTGCTTTGCTCTGCTCAAGAGGACAACAAGGCTGACTCTGGCATCATGCCGCACTAAGCACTCAACATGATCTTACTAGGTTGTCGGTCTCCAGATATGGAAACACGAAGCAGAAGTCTCTTCAATTCTGACATGGATACTTCCCTTAACAACCCAACTGTTTTTCTTAAAGGAAATTCTGACAACCCGAGGCAAAATTCCTCTGCAGACACGCCAGCATGTCTTCCGGTCGATTCCTCTCCGTCATTGGAGCGGTCCTCTGCCTGTCAGTAGTGGCGGGAAGTCTGGCTGCGCAGGACGCCAAGTTTCACAGAGCTGCGACCAACCGCCTTCCCGGGGCTGGGGCCGTGGCCATTTTGCAAAAGGCCAGGAGTTCCCTGGAATGCGCAAGCCTCTGCACTGCCAAAGCGGAAGCTGGTTGCTGCAGCTATGGCTACAGCCGGAAGTCAAGGCAGTGCCAGTTGTTTCTGGAGAGCCACCTCGGCAACTACACTGTGGAGGAGGGGTACGACTACTTCATCGGCTGTCCCGGTAAGTAACGAAAAGGAAAAGGGAATTTAAGATGGTTGTGTGAGAAATCTATTGCTTAGTGTTCATAGGTATGTCTTTGCATGCGTGTGAACGCACATGATGCGCGCGTAAGTGTGTGTGTGTGTGTGTGTGCGTGTGTGCGTGTGTGTGTGTCTTTGTCTGTGTGTGTGTGTGTGTTGTGTGTGTGTGTGTGTGTGTGTGTGTGTGTGTGTGTACGTGCATGAGTGCATGTGCGTGTGTCTATGTGTGCGTGTGTGATTGTTATCGGTCAGTGGTAGCGGTGTATGGAGCAGTGAGGAAGCTAGAGCTGCATCCTAGAACAGGGTACATAACTCCCAATGCAGTCCTCCTCCCAGGAGCGAAGACGTGGTTGCGGTGCCTGTCAAGCTCGTGCTGGCACGCCGCGCTTTGTTGGACGCCAGCAAGCGGCCTGGGCCTGGCGTAAGGTGGGAGTGCTGCCCAGGGCGTGCAGACGGCTGTGGAACTTTACTACGTGGCTCTGTGAATGGTGGAGTAAAGTGCAGAAGTGTTGGAGAGCCGTAACTGGATGACAAGTCAAAATATCAAATTAAAGCTATAACCTTTTTCCTGTTGTACTCCTGACGTCACTCTCTCGCATAGCACTGTTCACCCACAGCTCCTGTGACTACCACCATGACTGCAGCAAGCACAAGTTCAACAGTGGTGATGACGACAACTACTCCAACAACTACAACCATCCCTTCCACGAGTAAGAGTGTTTACTGTGTAACTTAAGCACTATGATTTGGTATTAGTAAAGCACTATGATATGATATTAGTAAAGCACTATGAGTTGGTATTTGTAAAGCACTATGATTTGGTATTAGTAACGCACTATGATTTGGTATTAGTAAAGCACTATGATATGGTATTAGTAAAGCACTATGATTTGTATTAGTAAAGCACTTTGATTTGGTACTAGTAAAGCACTATGATTTGGTATTAGTAAAGCACTATGTTTTGGTGTTAGCAAAGCACCATGATTTTATATTAGTAAAGCACTTTGATATGGTATTAGTAAAGCACTATGATTTGGTATTAGTAAAGCACTATGATTTGATATTAATAAAGCACTATGATATGATATTAGTAAAGCACTGTTATTTGGTATTAGTAAAGCACTATGATTTGGTATTAGTAAAGCACTATGATTTGGTATTAGTAAAGCACTATGATATGGTAGTAGTAACACACTTTGATTTGGTATTAGTAAAGCACTATGATTTGGTGTTAGTAAAGCACTATGATTTGATATTAGTAAAGCACTATTATTTGGTATTAGTAAAAGACGACCTATGTATATGGTATTAGTAAATGCACTATGATTTGGTATTAGTTAAAGCACTATGATTTGGTATTAGTAAAGCAATATGATTTGGTATTAGTAAAGCAAGCTATGATTGTGATTAGTAAAGCACTATGATTTGGTATTAGTAAACAGCACTATGATTTGAGTATTAGTAAAGCACTTTGATATGATATTAGTAAAGCACTATGATATGGTATTAGTATAAAGCACTAATGATTTGGATATTAGTAACAGCACTATGTGATTTGGTAGTTAGTAGAAGCACTAATGATTGGGGTATTAGTAAAGCAGCTATGATTTGGGATTAGTAAAGCACCTATGATTTGGTATTAGTAAGAACTATGATTTGATATTAGTAAAGCACTTTGATTTAGATATTCAGTAAATGGGTAAACCAACTATGATATGGTTAGTAGTATACAAGCACTAATGATTT
>JAWQFJ010013647.1:25000-32924 GCA_034096865.1 Theodoxus fluviatilis | reverse complement strand
AGCATGGATACAGCAGGGACACAGCCACCAAGAATCCGTGCCCACAGTGTCGTAAAACTCCGGTCACACAGCCCTCAGATGAGACGATGCCGCAGAGACATATGTCTACATTGTCGGGGGAGAAGAGAGAGAGAGAGAGAGAGAGAGAGAGAGAGAGAGAGAGAGAGAGAGAGAGAGAGAGAGAGATAGATAGAGAGAGGGGGAGGGGGGAGAGGGAGGGAGGGAGAGGTTTCATCGATTCAAAGTTCTATTGCTGTGATGTTCTGAACAGTTTTTTTTCTCGCGCCCACGTTTTGTCTACGCCGTGTACTTCAGGACAAACACAGATAAAACATCAGCTCATTGAGCGTTTCAATATTACCCTCTGGCGAGATTCGTTTGACATGGGTGACCTTGGACTCCGTCTTGCTTCAGGCAGCTGTACCAGAGCGCAGACAGGAAGCTCCAGCAGAGCACAGACAGACCCAGCACCGGGACGAGACCTCCGTGAGCCTGTGGCCAGCACAGGAGGCCAGTGGCTGCAGCACTTCCGGGCAAGACGAGCTGGAGGCTGCGCGTCTGGCAGCCTATCCCCCTCACCCCAACCCCCAGCCCCTCCCCCCGGGCAAGTCCTTCCACGTCTTCTTCTCCTACTGCTGGAGGGACGGGGACTGGGTACGGCGCATGGTGGACGTCCTGGAGAGGGAACACGGACTCAGGTGCTGCTACCACGAGCGGGACTTCAAGCCCGGGGCGAGGATCATCGAGAACATCAACCTGCACATCGAGAGTTCCGTGAAGACCGCCCTGGTCGTGTCCCCGGCCTTCCTGGAGAGCGAGTGGTGCAGCTACGAAGCGGAGGTACGGTGTCTACTCAGTCTTTCTCTGTCCACAGCATAGACCTTGGCACTCGTCTGAGGTATATTTCTACCTGTCTCGCGCAAGTGTCTGGCTCTGTGTTAGGGAACCACAAATGCTTTATTTGTGTAGATAATACATACACAACAGGTAAAACAACTATGGCTTAAGCAATGTCAGTAGCCACTATAGACCTTAGCACGTACAAGAACAAAGGAGAAAGTACGAGACATATATCACAATATGACGCGAGGTGTAAATGCGCGTAGGGATAACTTTGCTCCACAAAATTTTATCCAAATTTTTTTTTAATCACAAATTTCAGCTTTAAATATTGTAATATATGTGGTGGTAAAATCATAGGAGATATTTATGTCAGTTACAAAAGCTTTGTGCATTAAGTACGTTTACAACTGTTGGAATTAAAATCGCTGCAAACGTGTGGTGCGTGCACGTGGATCCAGCAGTTTATGCAGGGCATTTCGAATTACACTTGGTGTTCGACCCCGTGTGGGTTGAGGATAAACAGAACAGACCATCGTGTCTCCTTTCACGCTTCGAACATGGCGAATAATTAGGGACATAGGGAATTGACTTGCTCTTACTGATCTGACCAGTTTCAGTATTTTTCTTGGTCACATGACTTTCCATAATTTATGAAGGCTGATAAGCCGTAGAGGTCCACTCACTCATTCGGTTTACAACGACAGAAAGAAGGAAGTCTCTAGTCTGAGGTAAGGATACCTGGCAGTACGCTGCCACAGCAAGGACTGGGTTCCCTGGACGAAAAGGAGATGTGCAGGAAGCTGACCGAGACTGGAAACACAGCTTCCCTCTATGAGCTTCACCAGCTGTCCTCGCTTCTGGCTGCCCAGGTGGTGATGCACCTGAGTGTGGAGCAGAGACGCCGCCTGCTGGTGCCCGTCCTGCTACAGCAGTGCCAGCTGCCCGGAGCCTTACGACCTCTGACCTACATTGACGCCACCGTCCCGGCCTTCCTGCACAAGTTCATCGCAGCCATCTTTGACCAAGGTAGCGTGCCATCACAGGGAATGGACTCGCTCTCTTTCTCTCTGTCTGCGTGTTTATGTATGTGTGTCTATGTCTGTGTGTCTATGTCTGTGTTTCTATGTCTGTGTTTCTATGTCTGTGTGTCTATGTCTGTGCGTCTATGCCTGTGTGTCTATGTGTGTCTATGTCTGTGTGTCTGTGTCTGTGTGTCTGTGTCTATGTCTGTGTGTCTATGTCTGTGTGTCTATGTCTGTGTTTCAATGTCTGTGTGTCTATGTCTGTGTGTCTGTGTCTGTGTGTCTGTGTCTATGTCTGTATGTCTATACATGTGTGTCTATGTCTGTGTGTCTGTGCATACGTATCTATGTCGGTGTGTCTATTTCTGTGTGTCTGTCTCTGTCTGTCCTTTTTTTTTAAACCAAGTTAGCTTGCCATCAAAAACTCACCTTTTATACCCCTCATCTGTAGAGCAATCCCATGCAGTAACAAGCAGCCACTTAGCTCCAAAGGAGTGAACACGTGAGAAAACAAGTTGTGTTTATCACAGTAATCGCACAAAGAAAAAAACCGAGACACACAAAGTGGCACATGTGTCATGACCCGCCCCAGCCAAAGACGAGCAGTGCACTCACAAGGAAATGATTTTTTCTCTCTCTCTCTGTCTCTGTCTCTCTCTCTCTGTCTCTCTTTCTCTCTCTCTCTCTGTCTCTGTCTCTCTCTCTGTATCTCTCTCTCTCTGTCTCTGTCTCTGTCTCTCTCTCTGTCTCTCTCTCTCTCTCTCTCTCTCTGTCTCTCTCTCTCTCTCTCTCTCTCTCTCTCTCTGTCTCTCTCTCTCTCTCTCTCTCTCTGTCTCTCTCTCTCTCTCTCTCTCTCTCTCTCTGTCTCTCTCTCTCTCTCTCTCTCTCTGTCTCTCTCTCTCTCTCTTTCTGTCTCTCTCTCTGTCTCTCTGTCTCTCTCTCTGTCTCTCTCTCTCTCTGTTTGCGTGAGTGTGTGTGTGTGTGTGTGTGTGTGTGTTTATGTATGTGTGTTTATGTATGTGTGGCTATGTCTGTGTTTCAATGCCTGTGTGTTTTTCTGCCATATAAGACCACAGTGGCTTCCCATTACCAAAAAAACCCGCATCCTTTTCCTCTTCATCTCGTGGCATCCCGTGTTCCTAGCTTCACGAACCCCATGGATGCATCCTTGGGAAAATAGCGTAACTCACATTGCTTCTCCTACCCCAGGAGTAAAACCAGCCACCTGTGGGGGGATGGATGGCACTCTGGAGTGCAATTATCCCCTGTGTGCCGCCGTGAGCCAGCATCGGGTGGAATCCCCCCCAGGGAGTGGCGTTGGTGCTGGTGTCCGGCTGTGTGCGTCTTGTCTGTACGTCACTGATTTTGTCGGCAGGTGTCAGTGAAGGATTGATCGAGCAACCCCGTGATCAGGGGGTAAAGTGTAATACAGGTTGAGTAGCAGACAGTGGAGATAGGTCGCAAAGTAGACCACACCTTCGTCTTTACCTGCACCCAAAGTTTTATGTTAGTCTTACAAAGCAGCCCATCAACGTTCCCGCTTCATTTGTCCAAGGGCGATTCCGATATGCTTTGATTTTAATACGCGTTTGTGATAACAATACTAACGATATTAGCAACACTACTTAGATATATGTATGTCTACAGGTGTTTCCGATTGAAAGAGTTATGTGATACTTAATTACTGTCATCCCTTCCGCAAGCGTTATGCGATACTCAGTTATTTTTCCCTCTCCCAAAAACGTTGTGTGATTCTCAGTTGCTTTTACCACCATCCACAAACATTGTCTGATACTTATTTATTTCTCCCCCTTCCACAAACGTTTAGTGAAGCTCAATTACTCTCCCCAATCCCTAACCCCCCTCCCTCTCAGATGCAGAAAAGTAAATAAGTACAGTGACCCTTATCGGAAACAAGGAAACGTTTCCTTCAGTAACTCTCTTTTCCAGCTCTCCTTTCCTCTGCTTGTTGCATTCCAGATGACTCTGTGCATGACCGACCGCTCCCTTTTGGAAGAACGGATTTCTTCTTCAACCCGAGTAAGTGGCCATAGCTGTGGTTAGCAGTCTAGGAAGTTGCCATAAAAAGATATTCTGATTACGTGTATTTCTTTTTTTCAATAACAAAATGGCAACAACATTTCCCGATTAAAATAATTTTTACGTCATCGTCGAATTGATAGTATCATTACCATCATAACACCATGGAAAACTCCTCCTCCCCCTTATCCTCCTCCTCCTTCTCCTCCTCCTCCTCCTCCTCCTCCTCCTCCTCCTCCTCCTCCTCCTCCTCCTCCTCCTCCTCCTCCTCCTTCTCCTCTTCCTCCTCCTCCTCCCTCCTCCTCCTCCTCCTCCCTCCTCGTCCCTCCTCCTCCCTCCTCCTCCCTCCTCCTCCCTCCTCGTCCCTCCTCCTCCCTCCCCCTCCCTTCTCCTCCCTCCTCCTCCCTCCTCCTCCCTCCTCGTCCCTCCTCCTCCCTCCTCCTCCCTCCTCGTCCCTCCTCTCCCTCCTCCTCCCTCCTTGTCCCTCCTCCTCCCTCCTCGTCCCTCCTCCTCCCTCCTCCTCTCTCCTCCTCACCCCTCCTCCTCCCTCCTCCTCACCCCTCCTCCTCACCCCTCCTCCTCACCCCTCCTCCTCACCCCTCCTCCTCACCCCTCCTCCTCACCACCCTCGTCACCCCCCCTCCTCACCCCTCCTCCTCCCCCCTCCTCCCCCCTCCCTTCCCCTCCTCCCCCCTCCTCCCCCTCCTCCCCCTCCTCCCCCCTCCTCCCCCTTCCTCCCCCCTCTTCTCCCTTCCCTCTTCCCCCCTCCTCCCCCCTCCTCCCCCCTCCTCCCCCCTCCTCCCCCCTCCTCTCCCCTCCTCCCCTCTCCTCTCCTCTTCCCCCCTCCTCCCCCCTCCTTCCCCCTCCTCCCCCCTCCTCCCCCCTCCTCCCTCCTCCTCCCTCTTCCTCCCTCTTCCTCCCTCCTCCTCCCTCCTCCTCCTCCTCCTCTCATCATAATCATCATCATCATCGTCGTCGTCGTCATCATCGTCGTCGGAGTCGGAGTCGTCGGAGTCGGAGTCGTCAACGTCTTCGTCATCATCCTCGTCGTCATCATCATCGTCATCATCATCGTTATCATCATCATCGTTATCATCATCGTCATCGTCATCGTCATCATCACCAACAGTCATTATCGTCATTAACAGTCATTATCGTCATGAACAGTCAGTATCGTCATCAGCATTACCAAGCATCATCATCATTATAATTCTCAGCAGTTGCAGCAGCAGCAGCAGCAGCAGGTTTGTCGTCATCGTTTTGGTTGTCGTCGACATTTTCTTAATCGTTGACATTTTCATCTCGCATCGTCTTGATCGTCGTCATCGAAGGGTCAGCTCGTGGTTTTGTTGTCTGTGGCCAGATTTCTACAACCTGGACCACCTGTGTGACTTCACCAGCAAGTGGACGTGTTTGCGAGGGGAGACAATCTCGAGTCCCTACGTACCGGAAGTCCTCATGAATCGAGGCCTCACGGTCTGTACAAATGCGCCTTCCCTTTCCCATCCTCTTTTGTTCTTCATTCTTTTTTATTTCCCTTATTTCAGAGTTTCCTCTGCCATCCCCCTACCCCCCCCACCTTTTGCCCATCCGCCTCAGTTTCTCATTTACTCTCCTGTGTTCTACCCTCCTCCTACTTCTTGTCATGCTGATGTCCACGAAGATGATAATATGATGATGCATTTGACGACAAAGACGACGACAACAATTATTGTGTCAGTCACAATCATGACGACAACGACAATAGTATTATTAATGACGATTATGTTCTATTTTGCAGATGACTGTGAGGGAACACAGAGAAATCATGGCAAAACTAACGAAAGCTGCCTCCATTGCATGCAGCGGGATTTGCGACAACTGCTGTTGTGTTTCTGTCGTCTGTGGTTGCCCTATTATTAGTTGCTTGGCTATGTTAATGTTAGGTTTAATATTTGTCGCTCTGGCCCGAAATTCTGCTACTCTTGCCATTGGTCTGACGATGACATTTGGCTGCTTAGCTCTACTCCTCTTCTTGATACCAGCCTGCTGCATGACCACACCTCTTGTAAGTGTTCGTCGCCATTGTTACTTTGATGACAACGACGATAAGGACGCAGTCAACTTCGAAGACGACGGTGACGAGGTTAACATAAATGAAGATCGTCGCTGATATGTTGTTGTTGTTGTTGTTTATAATGCTGCTGCTGCTCATGACGATAGGGACTATGGAGACAACGATTTGGGGACAGCGATGGTGTTGGTCTTAGTGGGGTGGTGTGGTATTAATGCTGCTGGTAATGGTTACAGAGGTGGTTGGCTAGCTGATTGGCTAACAAACTGTGTGGATCAATTCGTGGATGAATTGATGTAGGTTTGAATGGATGGATGGATGGATAGATGGATGGATGGATGGATGGATGGATGAATGGATGGATGGATGGATGGATGGATGGATAGATGGATGGATGGATAGACGATAGACAGATTGATAGAATATATATACTGTATGGTATTTGTCAAGGCAAAAATAATGAACATAATATTAATAAAGTAATCCTTCATTGGAATGAACATATTGATCTGAATATTTGACTGATAAATCTTAATAACTATCAGAGAGTGGAAACCTCCATGTTCATTCTCCAAAACAATGTAGTGAGACGTGCTTTTTTCCGTCCGCCCGCAGAAGAGAAGGCGCTTGAGGAAGGCTATGACAGAGGTCAACAGAATGTACTTCCGCCATCAGCTGATAGCGGTCCTTGTCACTCGTCTGGGCGTCTGCCGACGGTTTGCTCTCCAGGTAACACTGCTTCAAATGTCTTTGTAACATTGCATCGAATGTAATTGCCGCCGAGCATTAAATGACTTTGAAACAATGCGTGAATTGCATTTCTAATGTGGCATACCTTTGATCCTGACGTTGTATAAGACTGCTTCAAATGTCTTTTGTTTTTGCATCAGACGTCTTTGATACATTGCGTCAAATGCCTTTGTAACATTGAAGCAAATTATATGTAATTCTGCATCAGATGTACCTGTAACTATGCATTAGATGTCTTTGTAACGCTACGTCAAACGTCTTTGTAACACTTCACGAAAATTCTTTGTGACACTGAGTTAAATGTCTTTGGAAGACTGTAGTGTTTTCTTCCCGTTACTCCACGAAACATCTTTGTAATACTGCATACTTACACAGTACACAGTACACAGTACACAGTAATTTATTGCGCCAAGTGACATCATTTAAAAAAACGAGCACGAGGAAAACTAAGTGATGAAGGCTAAAAGAAACAAAACAAAAAGCCAAACAACGCATCGCTTACACACCCTAACACGCCGTTAATGCAAAAAACATGGACATTTTCCGATGTACCTCACTCACGACACACACGCAGCTGCACACAGACAAGAGATAAGACTACACCTGAAACCAAAAGGGTTAACTGGTAAATGGGGCAATATACAATGAACAGTTAAGTTACTATTTAAGAACTGTTGACAAAAGAGGAACAAACTAAGATGATACACCCACCCACCCACCCCCCTTTTAAGTGGCAATAAATAATACATATGAACAGAGACAAGACCACTAAGACGTACCCCCCCACCCCCCCACCCTCATCCCACCCCCCGTCACCCCACAAAAGAATACAGTAGAACAATACAAAAAACAGTGAAAGCTACAAGAAGACCAACCCTTCCCCACCCCCACCCCCTCCCCTACCCCTCCCCCCACCCCCAACCACACTCAGTAGCAGTCCATATAGCCCAGAGGAAGCACAAAAGAGAAAGTGGCACTGTCATAGATGTGGAGAAGTGTGTGCGCACCGCCGACAGGATCAGCGGCGGCAACGCTGCCTGGGGAGGTTCTGGACAGCGTTGAGCTCCGTCACCGCCGTGGGGAAGAACGAGTTCTGAAAACGGCATGTGCGCGTTTTGAGGGACCTGAAACGACGGCCAGAGGGAAGGAGCTGGAAGAGGGAACAAGCAGGGTGGGAGGGGTCCGCCACAATCTTACGGGACTTGCGCACTATGCG
>JAWQFJ010013647.1:10000-17500 GCA_034096865.1 Theodoxus fluviatilis | reverse complement strand
AAAGATTTGCAGTCTACCAGACTTTGAAAAGCTCATTTGAATGTGAAAGCTATCTAAATAGGATTAACATTAAGAAATTTAGGGATTCATTTATAAGATTCAGGTTGGGAATTAACGAGCTGCGTAATAATGTAAGGTGGTGTAAAGAAAAAGCTGTTCGATCATGTCCATTCTGTATTGATAAAGTAGAAAATGAAGAACATTTTTATTTCATTGCCCTAAATATACTTCTCTTAGGGAGCAGTACATAGCAAAGTATATTAACCCCAATAGGGGTGGGTACCGATACTTGGTAGACGGACAAGATACGTGGAAAACTAGAGCTTTAGCGATGTACATACATTATTCTATGAACTTAAGAAATATGTCTTTCAGTGATAACTAGACAGGTGTTGTAGGGTGACCGGCAGCAGGATGCAAGTGGACACGACTTGGTTTGTGTACATGTATTTTAGCTTTGAAGCATGGACAAAGCTTATTATACTAAATGTTAATAACTTGCACTTTTATACACCTCTTGGGTGACAAGTGTTTATAAACTGTACATATTTTTCTTATCAGTTTGGGCTCTTTGAGAGCTGCTTTTGACAAAACAGTAACAGACTGTGATTCAACCAGTTGTGATGAACACGTGTTCTTTTAGTTGAGAGATGTTAAAAGTATCAATATCTACTGTATTGTTTTACGTAATACTGTACATAACATGTCTTAATTGTCTGGTGGGTCGTCGGCCGAAAAAAACAATCAATCAATCAATCTCTGTATCTCTCTCTGTCTGTCTGTATCTCTCTCTGTCTGTCTGTATCTCTCTCTGTCTGTCTGTATCTCTCTCTGTCTGTTTGTATGTCTCTCTCTCTCTCTCTCTCCCTCTCTCTCTCTCTGCCTTTCTTTCTCTCTCTCCCCTATCCCAGCCCTAAAGTGGTTTTTTTCGACTCACAGGTAAACCCCCCTTAATATATGGTGTTAAAGTGTGGGACCTTCAAAAGCAAGAAATAATTGAGAAGGTACATGTCCTTGCGTGCAAAACGTTCTTGGTTGTTGTTACGAAACGCATATTTTCCCATTTGCTCTTGGTTGTGGTTATATCATATAGCGGGTTGGGAATTATCTGCCAAGCCATAGTGTATTTTGATATTGCTGCCAAGCCAGTGTTGATGTTGGGATTTATATGGTGAATGGAGTTTTGGAAGGGAAATCGAACAGTGAACCTTGTTTTCCTTCCAATGGAGAAACGAACTTAGTAGAACGTTTGGGAGGATATTAAATTCATCTCGGTTCACGCTCTGCCATTGACCAATCTGCAGTGAACTTTTCAGGGAACGGACTAATGAGACAGCTCAGTTATTGTTCAATGGGAGAGTAGATGGCTATGTGAACAGTTGATTGGTCGTTTGGTATAATATCGTGAATCAAGACATCCTCCAACGCTGTGATTGGTCAAGGACAACAGGTAGACTTTTGCTGTGGTATTTAAACCCGTGTTTTGGGATCACAGGCGTGCCCGTAGCAGAATTTTCACCGAGACAGCCCATGTTAGGACGGCGCCCTGTCTCAAAGAGTTCACGTGGTGAACTATTTGTGAAAACCCATGGAATTTCGTCCACTGACGGACTAATTCCCAGTGACTCTCTTCAAACGTCTATGGATAGACGAAGGGCGAAAAGGAGGATTGCCCTCACTTTTGACTGCAGGGAGGAACTATGCATAAGGTATTGCGAGTTTTCGTTCTTGCAACGTTTTCCTCTCCTGAGTGAACTATCTGCTGACCACCCTGTGAGGAGAAATTGTCTTTAGAAATTTCTCCAACTCCTGAGAAAACCAGCTGCGAGAAACTCTGACCGCCTCTCACCTCGCTCCCCTCCCCCATCACCTGTTCAAGTCGTCTCGTCTACTCGTCTGCCCGCCAAGGGAAGGATTTCGCCGTCTGCTCGACTGCCCGCCAAGGGAAGGATTTCGCCGTCTGCTCGACTGCCCCCACCTGACGTCTGACTACGCATCCCCGCCGGGACTTCTACATTGCCTGAATCCAATACAAGTCAAGACCTCCGTCTCCTCTACGAGAATCGAGAAAATCACGACTGCCTCCTCTCCAGAGGCAAAACTCCCGTTTCGTCGTGTGTGTGAAGTGCGTCCATGAATGGACATCCCCCAAACCCCCTCTCCCAAATAGTGTGTGTGGAATTCCATTCATTGGAAAGCGAGCTCGCTACGGATTGGCGGAACGCCACGACAGATCTGAAATGTGAGTATAGTTTATAACTGGCTTGGCAGCCCTTTCAATTAGTTATTATCTATTCTGGGGAAGGGTTCATTACATTTTGCATTGTTTTTCAGTATCTCCATGCATTATTATTAATTGTGTAATAATTATCACTCTTGACCAATTTGATTATTATTGATTAAAGCTGAATTTGAACTTTGATTTAGGAATCCCAGTCATCATTTGCGTCCATACGTCATCCTTGTGTGAATGTTTGATTGGAAGGTGCCAAGTAGTAAGAAGTACCCTAGACATTTAACGAGCCAAAGAAAAGATTGATAATCTTTTAATACTACTTGTAACAGTTGTAGACTATGGAACACCAAACAATTTTGCGTATGGAGGGCTAGATCGATACCCTTTGTGAGTAAACAGCACCATGGAAGCGGTAACATACTGGCTCAGATTGTCCAAAATGTTAACCCTAAGGCTACCGAACCAAGCTTATGTCTGTCTGTCTGTCTGTCTGTCTGTCTGTCTGTCTGTCTGTCTGTCTGTCTGTCTGTCTGTCTGTCTGTCTGTCTGTCTGTCTGTCTGTCTGTCTGTCTGTCTGTGTGTGTGTCTGTCTGTCTGCCTGTCTGTACGTCTGTCTGCCTGTCTGTCTGTTTGTCTTGACTGTCCCTCTGTTTGTCTGTCTGTCTGCTTGTTTGCCTGCCTACCTCTGTGTGTGTGTGTGTGTGTGTGTGTGTGTGTGTGTGTGTGTGTCTGTCTGTCTGTCTGTCTGTCTGTCTGTCTGTCTGTCTGTGTGTCTGTGTGTCTGTGTGCCTGTGTGCCTGTCTGTCTGTCTGTCTGTCTGTCTGTCTGTCTGTCTGTCTGTCTGTCTGTCTGTCTGTCTGTCTGTCTGTCTGTGTCTGTCTGTCTGTCTGTGTCTGTCTGTCTGTCTGTGTCTGTCTGTCTGTCTGTCTGTCTGTCTGTGTCTGTCTGTGTGTATGTCTGTGTGTCTGTGTCTGTCTGTCTGTCTGTCTGTCTGTCTGTCTGTCTGTCTGTCTGTCTGTGTGTCTGTCTGTCTGTCTGTCTGTCTGTCTGTGTGTCTGTCTGTGTGTCTGTCTGTCTGTCTGTCTGTCTGCCTGTGTGTCTGTTTGTCTGTCTGTCTGTCTGTCTGTCTGTCTGTCTGTGTGTCTGTCTGTCTGTCTGTGTGTCTGTCTGTGTGTCTGTGTCTGTCTGTCTGTGTGTCTGTCTGTCTGTGAGTCTGTGTGTGTGTGTGTATGTCTGTCTGTGTGTGTCTGTCTGTCTGTGTGTCTGGGTGTCTGTCTGTCTCTCTGTCTGTCTGTTTGTCTGTCTGTCTGTCTGTCTGTCTGTCTGTCTGTCTGTCTGTCTGTCTGTCTGCCTGTTTGTCTGTCTGTCTGTCTGTCTGTCTGTCTGTGTGTCTGTCTGTCTGTCTGTCTGTCTGTCTGTCTGTCTGTGAGTCTGTCTGTGTGTCTGCCTGTTTGTCTGTCTGTCTGTCTGTCTGTCTGTCTGTGTGTCTGTCTGTTTGTCTGTCTGTGTGTCTGTCTGTCTGTCTGTCTGTCTGTCTGTGAGTCTGTCTGTGTGTCTGCCTGTCTGTCTGTGTGTCTGTCTGTCTGCCTGTCTGTCTGTCTGTCTGTCTGTCTGTCTGTCTGTCTGTCTGTCTGTCTGTCTCTGTCTGTCTGTCTGTCTGTCTGTCTGTCTGTCTGTCTGTCTGTCTGTCTGTCTGTCTGTGTGTGTGTGTGTGTGTGTGTGTGTGTGTCTGTCTGTGTGTCTGTCTGTGTGTCTGTCTGTGTGTCTGTGTGTCTGTCTGTGTGTCTGTCTGTGTGTCTGTCTGTGTGTCTGTCTGTCTGTCTGTCTGTCTGTCACACACCTCCCCCTCCCTATATATCTCTTGCTCCCCCGCTTGCTCTTTCGCTTTGCTCCATACGAAGAGTGCCCTTCTCTATCTATTGTTGACTATTCTGTTGTTGTGTTTGTCCCATACGTTACTACCGAAGTAATAGTCAATCATAGAGCGTCCTCCACCAACTTGGTTTTGGACTAATTGGTGGGTAAATGAGGGTGCGCGCGCAACACAAGAAAGTGTATCTGTTATGTCGAATAGAACAGCAGACGAATTTCTTTGCTGTGAACGAATGGGTCAGAGTAGAGGTCCATTGCTGCCTGGTCAGGAATCTGCGGGGGGGGGGGGGGGGGGGGGGGTGCCAATCTTTCTTTAGCAAGCGGGGGGGGGGGGGGCTTTTTTTAGCAAGCGGGGGGGGGGGAGGGGCGGGTTTCCAATCTTATTTTAACAAGCGGGGGGGGGGGGGGGGGGGGGTTTCCAAACTAGTTTTAGCTAGCGGGGGGGGGGGGGAGGGGTGTTTCCAAACTTTTTTAGCAAGCGGAGGGTGGGGGGGGGGGCTTTCCAATCTTTCTTTAGCAAGGGGGGGGGGGAACTTTCCAAACTTTAACA
Organism: Theodoxus fluviatilis; assembly: GCA_034096865.1. NCBI lineage: Eukaryota > Metazoa > Mollusca > Gastropoda > Cycloneritida > Neritidae > Theodoxus > Theodoxus fluviatilis. The sequence goes on along the minus strand of JAWQFJ010013647.1, from coordinate 12,842 downwards.
AGCGGGGGGGGGGGGGGGGGGAGGATTTCCAAACTTTTTTTACCGTTGCGGGGGGTGGAGGGGGGGGGGGTTTCCAAGCTTTTTTTAGCAAGGGGGGGAGGGGGTTCCAAACTATTTTTAGCTAGCGGGGGGGGGGGGGGGTTCCAAATTTTTTTAGCAAGCGGGGGGGGGGGGGGGGGCGGTGTTTCCAATCTTTTTTTAGCAAGCGGGGGGGGGGGGGGGGGGACTTTTCCAAACTTTTTTTAACAAGCGGGGGTGGTGGTGGTGGGAAGATTTCCAAACTTTTTTTAGCAATCGGGGGGGGGGGGGGGGGGGGGGAGGGTGGTGGTGGTTTCCAAACTTTTTTTGCAAGCGGGGGGGGGAGGTTCCAAACTATTTTTAGCTAGCGGGGGTGGGTGGGTGGTGGATTTCCAAACTCTTTTTAGCAAGCGGGGGGGGGGGGGGGGGGTTTTCCAAACTATTTTTAGCAAGCGGGGGGGTGGGGTGGGGGTTTCCAAACTATTTTTAGCTAGCGGGGGGGGGGGGGGGTGTTTCCAAACTTTTTTTAGCAAGCGGGGGGGGGGGGGGGGGGCTTTCCAATCTTTTTTTAGCAAGCGAGGGGGGGTTCCGTTTAGCTAGCGGCAGATGAGAGCATTTCCCCTCCCTCCCCCATCCGCTTTTGATCCATATGGCGACCGCATGTCTGTGTTTCAAAATGTTGCTGTTTCTAACGTAATTTGGTCAAATATAGTTCTGGTTTAATTATAATAGCTTAAATATATATCATATTCAAGAAGGGAATAACAATATATATGCTCATTTCTAAGCCATTTCGAAGACAGTAGCGCCATTTCGGCAAATAGCATGACCGATGCGGGAGATGGTATAGAAAGCGATTGATGAGGACGTACAACGTTCGTCTATACATCATTGCTGAGTATGTCTACAGCGCAGTGAAACAAGCACTCACCGGTCTGCAACTGCTGCCAACTGGCAGTTGGGATGGTTACATTAAAAAATGTATAATCTTGGAACACAAAGTCAAGCTTCGTGTGTCGCAAAGCCGCCATTGTTTCTCGTTATTTTCGCTAGGCGGACCACCTCTCAGAGCTGCTTGCGAAGTCTCGCCTAGGCCTCGTTTTCCTCGGAGCGAGAGCGTTGCGAATGCTTGGTTTTCTTGCTTTCCTTGGCAAATCTTGGCAAATCTCGCCGTTTGCAACGCGCCCCAGGGCACACCGTGTTGACAGGCGCACAGAGGGTAATATTCGTCCACTGATCGCTTGCGTGAAGCGCTCGGCCGACAAGATAGTCATCCTCAAGGGAAAAAAGGACTTGAGAGTCAAAGGGATAGGAGTGTCGTCGGATCTGACTGTGCGGCAGCGAGAGGAATTACGCCAAGCTCAAGAGGAGGGATACTTTGCCTTCTTCAGGGGTGGAGTCCTTCACCGTGAGGAGCGACGCGTGCCAGCTGACCGCAACCGCCCCGTGACGCGCTCCGCTGCTCGTGCTGCTACGTTGGAAGGCGGCCGATCAGACAGATAGGATGAAGGCCGAGGCCCTGTCGCTGATCCGGATGTATCTGGTCACACTGGTAATGTGCCCCTTAGTCAGACCGTTGCAATGACTATGCCTTTTGATTTGATTGTATGGAACATTGATGGTATTCTGTCGAAATTTGATGAACCTGAATTTTTCGAGATCCTCAATAAGTCATCCTTCTCATGTTTATGTGAAACCTTTGTAAGTTATCTGGATTTGTCCCACTCCTTGCCCAATCATGACTGTTACGTCTCGCCAGCCAGAAAGCTCTCTAGTCGAGGTAGAATGTCGGGGGATGTTGTTTGTTTGATTCACCGATCCCTCGCAAAATATTTTAAGTTGGTGGACTGTAAGTTAGGGAATGTTCTGGTGTTCAGAGCGGGTAAGGAGCTGTTTGGTACGAATTGCGATGTACTGATGTTCAATGTGTATATCTCACCAATCGGTTCCCCACACTATGAATTCCTAGGCACACGACGTAGGTGAAGTAGAAGAGAGAAGGTTGGGGGAGGGGGGGGGGGAGAGACAGACAGACAGACAGACAGGCAGGCAGACAGACAGACAGACAGACAGACAGACAGACAGACAGACAGACAGCCAGGCAGGCAGGCAGGCAGGCAGGCAGGCAGGCAGACAGACAGACAGACAGACAGACAGACATAAAGACAGACAGGCAGACAGACAGACAGACAGACAGACAGACATAAAGTCAGACAGAAAGATAGACAGACAGAGGGGGAGGGAGGTGGGGAGGGAGGTGGGGAGGGAGGTGGGGAGGAGAATGAAAGAAAGAGAGATAGAGGGGGGAGACAGAGATAACCATTGAGAGCGAGAACACACACACACACACACACACACACACACATGCACACACACACACAGAGCGAGCGAGAGAGAGCGAGAGCGAGAGCGAGAGAGAGAGAGAGAGAGAGAGAGAGAGAGAAAGAGAGAGGGAAAGAGACGAGAGAGAAAGAGAGAGAATGAAATACAGAATGTTACAGACAGGCGGACAGAGTGAGATAGAGATGGACGTGAGGAGAGTGTATCATAGTGACTGAGTTCCCTTCATGACCTCCACATGTCAACTGACAAACCACCACCACGTGTTCACACACACACACACACACACGCGCACACACACACACACACACACACACACACACACACACACACACACACACACACACACACACACACACACACACACACACACCTATTTCCACCTGCAATAAAAGAAAAGCACATAACTCTGTGCAGAAACCAGTCCACGATCAGTAAGGGGACATGCAATCGGACGGCGGCGTTGTATCCGCTCAAGAGTCAG
>JAWQFJ010013647.1:0-5000 GCA_034096865.1 Theodoxus fluviatilis | reverse complement strand
ATGCAAAAATTGTTCAGCAGTGAGCGCTCTCCAGTCCCGAAGTCTTCCTCCACAATGAGCCTGTCCATGCAGACCCTCACCGTGAACGCTCATATTTACATTTAAAAAGTATACATACAATATATATGTATGTGCGAAGTGTTTGCCCGGTTAAGAACAACCTTTAGGCATCCTGTAGGGAGACACGGTGGGTCTATTCTTACCCCCAACATGCAGGGGGTCGAATGGCAGTGCAACCAGGGCACTTACGTGTGCGAATCTTTAACAGCTCCTCTGGAACCTTCAACCCCCCTGGGGACAGGTCAGGGCTGAACATGATGCCGTAAGTGAGCAGGGGGATGGGCAAGGGCTCCAACAGCGCATGCGCAGCATTGAAGAAGGCCCGCTGCTGTGACCCCTCGGCAGGAATCAGTTTGGTTCCTGGAAGACAGATGAAAACTCACTCATATAGTACAACGCAATACACTACAGTATAATACAACGCAATACAATACAGTATAATTTAATACAACGCAATACAATACAGTACAATATAGTACAACGCAAACCAATACAGTACAATATAGTACAACGCAATACAATACAGTACAATATAGTGCAACGCTATACAATACAGTACAATATAGTGCAACGCTATACAATACAGTACAATATAGTGCAACGCAATACAATACAGTACAATATAGTACAACGCAATACAATACAGTGCAATATAGTACAACGCAATACAATAAAGTACAATATAGAACAACGCAATACAATAAAGTACAATACAGTACCCTTCCCTACCCTACCCTACCTTACCCAGCCCTACCCTACCCTACCCTACCCTACCCTACCCTACCCTACCCTACCCTACCCTACCCTACCCTACCCTACCCTACCCTACCCTACCCTACCCTACCTTACCCAGCCCTACCCTACCCTACCCTACCCTACCCTACCCTACCCTACCCTACCCTACCCTACCCTTCCCTACCATTCCCTACCCTACCCTACCCTTCCCTACCATTCCCTACCCTACCCTACCCAACCCTACCCTACCCTTCCCTACCATTCCCTACCCTACCCTACCCTTCCCTACCATTCCCTACCCTACCCTACCCTTCCCTACCATTCCCTACCCTACCCTAACCTACCCTACCCTAAAAAAAAATCCAAAAAAGTTCAGACTGAATAACCGTCCCTTTTCACCTGGCCATTTTACCATTACCACAACTACTTTCTCCTCTGGCCCAGCCTGGGAAATCCGCCTCGTACTGGCCGGGCTTGTGAGAGCTCCCCGACATACGTACCTCGGCCTTCTTCAATGGTGTCCCTGACATACGTACCTCGGCCTTCCTCAATGGTGTCCCCGACATACGTACCTCGGCCTTCCTCAATAGAGTCCCTGACTGACATACGTACCTTGGCCTTCCTCAATGGTGTCCCTGACTGACATACGTACCTCGGCCTTCCTCAATGGTGTCCCTGACTGACATACGTACCTCGGCCTTCCTCAATAGAGTCCCTGACTGACATACGTACCTCGGCCTTCCTCAATGGTGTCCCTGACTGACATACGTACCTCGGCCTTCCTCAATGGAGTCCCTGACTGACATACGTACCTCGGCCTTCCTCAATGGTGTCCCTGACATACGTACCTCGGCCTTCCTCAATGGTGTCCCTGACATTCGTATCTCGGCCTTCCTCAATGGTGTCCCTGACTGACATACGTACCTCGGCCTTCCTCAATGGTGTCCCCGACATACGTACCTCGGCCTTCCTCAATGGTGTCCCCGACATACGTACCTCGGCCTTCCTCAATGGTGTCCCCGACATACGTACCTCGGCCTTCCTCAATAGAGTCCCTGACTGACATACGTACCTCGGCCTTCCTCAATAGAGTCCCTGACTGACATACGTACCTCGGCCTTCCTCAATAGAGTCCCTGACTGACATACGTACCTCGGCCTTCCTCAATGGTGTCCCCGACATACGTACCTCGGCCTTCCTCAATGGTGTCCCCGACATACGTACCTCGGCCTTCCTCAATGGTGTCCCCGACATACGTACCTCGGCCTTCCTCAATGGTGTCCCCGACATACGTACCTCGGCCTTCCTCAATGGTGTCCCCGACATACGTACCTCGGCCTTCCTCAATAGAGTCCCTGACTGACATACGTACCTCGGCCTTCCTCAATAGAGTCCCTGACTGACATACGTACCTCGGCCTTCCTCAATGGTGTCCCCGACATACGTACCTCGGCCTTCCTCAATGGTGTCCCCGACATACGTACCTCGGCCTTCCTCAATGGTGTCCCCGACATACGTACCTCGGCCTTCCTCAATAGAGTCCCTGACTGACATACGTACCTCGGCCTTCCTCAATGGTGTCCCCGACATACGTACCTCGGCCTTCCTCAATGGTGTCCCCGACATACGTACCTCGGCCTTCCTCAATGGTGTCCCTGACATACGTACCTCGGCCTTCCTCAATGGTGTCCCTGACATACGTACCTCGGCCTTCCTCAATGGTGTCCCTGACATACGTACCTCGGCCTTCCTCAATGGTGTCCCTGACATACGTACCTCGGCCTTCCTCAATGGTGTCCCTGACATACGTACCTCGGCCTTCCTCAATAGAGTCCCTGACTGACATACGTACCTCGGCCTTCCTCAATGGTGTCCCCGACATACGTACCTCGGCCTTCCTCAATGGTGTCCCCGACATACGTACCTCGGCCTTCCTCAATAGAGTCCCTGACTGACATACGTACCTCGGCCTTCCTCAATGGTGTCCCTGACATACGTACCTCGGCCTTCCTCAATGGTGTCCCCGACATACGTACCTCGGCCTTCCTCAATAGAGTCCCTGACTGACATACGTACCTCGGCCTTCCTCAATGGTGTCCCTGACTGACATACGTACCTCGGCCTTCCTCAATGGTGTCCCCGACATACGTACCTCGGCCTTCCTCAATGGTGTCCCTGACATACGTACCTCGGCCTTCCTCAATGGTGTCCCCGACATACGTACCTCGGCCTTCCTCAATGGTGTCCCTGACTGACATACGTACCTCGGCCTTCCTCAATGGTGTCCCCGACATACGTACCTCGGCCTTCCTCAATGATGTCCCTGACATACGTACCTCGGCCTTCCTCAATGGTGTCCCCGACATACGTACCTCGGCCTTCCTCAATGGTGTCCCTGACTGACATACGTACCTCGGCCTTCCTCAATGGAGTCCCTGACATACGTACCTCGGCCTTCCTCAATGGTGTCCCTGACTGACATACGTACCTCGGCCTTCCTCAATGGAGTCCCTGACTGACATACGTACCTCGGCCTTCCTCAATGGTGTCCCTGACTGACATACGTACCTCGGCCTTCCTCAATAGAGTCCCTGACTGACATACGTACCTCGGCCTTCCTCAATGGTGTCCCTGACATACGTACCTCGGCCTTCCTCAATGGTGTCCCTGACTGACATACGTACCTCGACCTTCCTCAATGGTGTCCCTGACTGACATACGTACCTCGGCCTTCCTCAATGGTGTCCCTGACATACGTACCTCGGCCTTCCTCAATGGTGTCCCTGACTGACATACGTACCTCGGCCTTCCTCAATAGAGTCCCTGACTGACATACGTACCTCGGCCTTCCTCAATGGTGTCCCTGACTGACATACGTACCTCGGCCTTCCTCAATGGTGTCCCTGACTGACATACGTACCTCGGCCTTCCTCAATGGTGTCCCTGACATACGTACCTCGGCCTTCCTCAATGGTGTCCCTGACATACGTACCTCGGCCTTCCTCAATAGAGTCCCTGACTGACATACGTACCTCGGCCTTCCTCAATGGTGTCCCTGACTGACATACGTACCTCGGCCTTCCTCAATGGTGTCCCTGACTGACATACGTACCTCGGCCTTCCTCAATGGTGTCCCTGACATACGTACCTCGGCCTTCCTCAATGGTGTCCCTGACATACGTACCTCGGCCTTCCTCAATGGTGTCCCTGACTGACATACGTACCTCGGCCTTCCTCAATAGAGTCCCTGACTGACATACGTACCTCGGCCTTCCTCAATGGTGTCCCTGACTGACATACGTACCTCGGCCTTCCTCAATGGTGTCCCTGACTGACATACGTACCTCGGCCTTCCTCAATGGTGTCCCCGACATACTTACCTCGGCCTTCCTCAATGGTGTCCCTGACATACGTACCTCGACCTTCCTCAATGGTGTCCACGTACTTGATGATCTCCTCTGAGTCTGCGACCTCCTTGTCTCCGTCCACCAGGTAGGGCACCAGGCCCGCCTTGTTGATCTTCACATACCAGACCTCGTTCTGCTCTCCAGCCATTAGGTTGACCAGGCGCTGGTTGAAAGGAATCTTCCTCTCCAGGAATGCCAGTACCGCCTGAAAGTAAGATAATGCAGTCAGAGAGAGAGAGAGAGAGAGAGAGAGAGAGAGAGAGAGAGCGAGAGAGAGAGAGAGAGGAAGAAGCAAACAGGAACACACGCACACACACACACACACACACACACACACACACACACACACACACACACACACGGACAGACACACGTACCGATTAACAGCTCCTCTCTCTTCTCTCTTGTTTCTGTCCATCCTTCTGTCTATTTACGAGTATCTGTTAGTGTCTTTGTGAGTTTGCCTGCGTATCTATCTGTCTGACTGCCTTTGCCTCTCTCTCTCTCTCTCTCTCTCTCTCTCTCTCTTTCTCTCTCTCTCTCTCTCAACCACTAGAAAGACACGTTCACAAACATCTTTTGTCGCATCTTGACCAATTTGACATATTATATCAATTGCAATCCGGCTTTCGCTCCCATCACTCCTGCCAAACTGCTTTATCCTTCCTGATGAATGACAGGCTATCAGCCATAAACAACCGAGAACTGTCTGTACCATTTTCTTGGACCTGAAAAAGGCATTTGACCTAGTTGACTACGAAAGCATCCTTGATAAACTCTCGATGTACTTGAAAAATC
>JAWQFJ010013631.1:0-45927 GCA_034096865.1 Theodoxus fluviatilis | reverse complement strand
AATGTATGGTGAGACAGCAAGATGAGTTGATGGCTAGGTACTCTTTTAGGAAAACTTTAGCACTGTCATGCAATTTTCCATTTATAAAATCATCTATCCAGTTCTTGCTTGTACAATGCTTGGTTAAAAGATACAGTATCAAAAGTGTCTATACATAAAATTGTCTCTACCTATGTAGCATTTTCACACAAAAGTGGCATACAGGGGAGTTTCAATAAATGTGCATTATTGATTTCTGGCACACACACACACCCATCACTCATTGAAACTCAATGTGGATCTAGACATGGTATTACTATTAGTAGAATGTTTGCACACCTGTCTCTATTTTCATTTATTTTAAATATATTGCAACCTCACAAACAACATCATTATCAGCCAGTTATGAATTTGAATTACTAAAGATAGATTTTCCTGTTAAAGGTTACCTCTAGAAAATCTTGCTTCATGTGCCACAAAGTACACACGACAGGGCCAATGCATCCGATTTGTTCAAGCTGCGTTGGGGCCAAAGTCAGGAGAGTCCTGGCTCCATGTAGCCGTGCTCTTGTCAACTGGTCTCCAAAGAAGACGGGAGGATTTTCTGCCAGTGCTGCTTCTTGTTCGGCACCTGAAAGGTTTCATTATTTTGGATGTGCTAAGTTTGGCTGCATATATAATTTAATCATATCTGACCAAGATAATATATAGCTGGACTCACAGAGGATGGAATTAGTCTACTTGTATGTGTAAGTTCTGAAATTGGGCGAGAGGGTTGATGGTCAGGCTGGCTAGCCTATTCTTTACTGATGCAAGATTGAAAATTCAATATTTTCATAAAATTGTAGGCCCATCAACGAACAACTGACTTGTGATAAGAAACACATGATTCAACCCATATACTCTCTTACCTTTATAAAGTCACCTAGTTCGGTACAGCTTTTAAACAAGTTCAAAAGCATTGCTCTTCCACTTTACTGGGATAGAATGGTAGTCCCACAATAGAAAAGGCCATTTATGTGATGATGCATCAAGATAGTGTACAGGGTATAATCATATCTATGTCATATTTTGCAGACACTGAAGTCTACCCACCTCTGAAGATCTCATGCAGCATGTCATTGGATTCCCGCAGGATATTCACACAATCCTCGTAGTACTTCTCATCTTTGAGAATCAACTTCAGTGGGATGAATGTGGATTTTTGCTCTGCGATGTGTTCCAATGAATGGGGAATGTGCTGTGGTAGACACTTTCTCAACCAATCAAATGCTGGGAAATGCTTTGTCATCAGTCTGCCCAGGAGAATTCCATATGAATTCAGAAGCATAGATCTTTCCTCATCATTGAGGAGAAATCTAGCAGGAGAAAGGTCTTCTTCTTTGATTTGTGGGGGGATGGTACTGCTGTTTGCAATCAATTCTGAGGAAAGTCTTGAGAATATCAAGATGAGTCCAAAATAATGGCAGAACTGAACTGGATGGCTAGAGGAAGCAGATCTGGGACGAATAACAATGTCAAGATTGTCTCCGACCAGATTGCAAAGGCTGCATGATTCAACAACTTCTGTGGCTTTTTGGCAGGTTTTTTTCCACACTCATCCAACAAGTTGATTCTTGCTGTTTGACCAAGCGTGAGCCCAAGTTTGTTGCACATCAAATGGCACTGAAGCAGAGAAACATTGGAACTCAACAAAAGTATAAGAGCATTATTCATCAAGTACAATTAATTAATTTTATGTCGGTGTTCAATAAAAACTAGCAAGACATCTTCAGCTAGTCCATAAAACCTGGGAAACCAGTGTAATTTTTTCCTCCCCTCTGAATCAGCCAGTCCTACTTAAAGACAAACTGCTAAACTATTCCTCAGTCCACTCTGTAACTCTTTTTCATTCCTCACCCAATCAGGAAAACATGAGTGATTGTCTCCATTCCTAACTTTTTCACAATGCCCTACTTTCTTCATGTTCATCTATTAGTTACTTCTGCCATTTTCTAAATCTTTTCTGCTTCTACTGGGACTACTTACATCTCTTGTCCTAAATAATGTTTTACCATTTTTCTCAACAGGTGTACATAACTGTCTTCGGTGTTTTAAAGTATATACACACATCATGCATGCTAAATGAATGAGAGAGGGGGGGGGGGGGGGGAGGAGAGAGAGAGAGAGAGAGAGAGAGAGAGAGAGAGAGAGAGAGACAGAGAGAGAGAGAGAGAGAGAGACAGAGAGAGAGAGAGAGAGAGAGAGAGAGTCAGTCTTTATCAATCCAAATGTATATAGATAGTTTTCATAAGTATGTACAGTTTTAAGGGCAATGAACTGAAAATGTTTTGACATGAAAACATAGCCTTGAAATTCCTCAAATACTTTTGCATGGTTTGCTGAATATAACAAAACCAAGCACCATACCTCAGCACATAACATAATTTTCTTTAGTTGCTGTCACAGTGTCAGACAGTGAAGTTCCTGCAATGTTTGGAAAATATATTCTAGACAAGATGGAGTGGAAGGGAAGTTCCTGTAAATGCTTTTGTTTTGCTTTGGAATGTTGTTTATGTTGAATCCAGAAAGTTTGAAAATCCTAAAAGTGCACAGGACTTTATATTACATAGAATTTTTTAAAATAATATTTGTAGAGGCTTTGTATGCTGTGTTGTGAGTTTGAGTTTTAAAAAATGACAATTGCTACCTTGAAGATAATCAAATTAACTATAATGAGCAAGATTAATAAAGATGTTCTCACCTCAGTAGTGAGGCAACCCTTGGTCATGATCAGTGAGAAGGCACGCTGGAACGCAGACAGGTGCTGATTTCTGAGGAACATGAGCACACCAAACACCATGGCAAAAGGCCCGACCAACACATCCGTTGCATCTTTCTGTCGAGGGGTTGCAGCAGTCAGCAACACATCATGCAAACAGGGGCATCTGTAAGCAGGATAAGAAATGTATTAGGCTTCAAATTATATGCATACCTTTAGACATTTGGTGATTCACCAAAAAGTGCGGTGTAATGATGCTATGAATGAATGTTAATGTTATTCAGTATGTTCCACTCCACTTTTAAGATTATTATTCTTTACCAAGCATTATGATAAAAACAATGCATATACCATGGCCAGCAAATTTTACACAAAACAAGCCATAAAATTATGTAGAGAGGTCTTTACAGTTACTTTGAGCTGTGCTGAGTGGCCACCGAATAGCAGCAGGCATGCAGTTCTTGCAATGAATTAAATTGTTTCTGTTATTAGTTTTAAGTATAGTTGACCAATTATTTTCCACAATATGAACCCAATCTTCTCAGCAAGCTTGTATTGGCAAAGCTTACAATGCCTTACATGATAAATTTTATTTAACACTAAAAAGCGTTGCATTGTAGTATTATAAGACTGACAATATTCCGAATTACCTTCGTTTCAATTCTTCGAAGCAATCGAGGAGAAAGTCTTTCCTCCTCAGACGATCTAAGCTTCCTGGTGCACGAAGGCAAGACGGATTGTCCAGTAAAGTCAAAGCAGTGCATTCCTCTTGCACTTGCTGGATGTATCTGTCTTGAATCCAGGAGAAATCATGCACTTGCACGGGAGGTTGCGAGGCGAGTTTTTGTGATGCCCGAATCGGTAGCCTAGATTTCTCTGGTGAAGATGGCGTGGGAGGTGGCAGCAACACTCTTCGCACATGTTTAGACTTCTCATGTTGCGATGAGTGTTGCTGAGATGGATGCAAGGCCCTCAGGGGGATTCTGGATTTCTCCGGTGAAGAAGGTTTCAACTTCTTCGCCACCGATTTCACTGGCGATCTCGCATGAGCACCGGAGTATTTCTGCAGTTCTATTACCGTTTCATAGGCACTGTTTACTTTGATCAGGCAACCATGGCAAATAAAGTCAGTTCTTTCCAGTATTTCTCTCAGAATTTCACTGGTGGCGAGAGATCTGATTTTTTCCGACAAACCCTCTCTTGCCCACACTGACGCTCCAACACGAATCTTCTTTGAGACATTTAAGCTGTGACATAGCAAACACTTATCAACATTAGCAGCCATCTTGGATGCACCCACTCACGCATCCCACGTTCCGAAGTAAACAACGTCCGCGCTCAAAGTAGTTCCTAAATAATTTCCGTAAAATCTGAGGGAAACTTTTTATGGGGACATTATGTTTGTAATTATTCGTTATGATAAATAATTTGTATTAAATTGGAATGTCACTCTTCACCCTCTATGATATTTTGTTCATCGTATGCAAATGTGGTGGATTTCGCTGGAATGCGGTGCCGAAGTCACGTGACCAACCTGTTTCAGAGATAGTATCTCTGTGTTCAGAATGCTGCGGAAGCTGTTCTGGCGACTCTTCTCCAAACACAGGGGCTGACATCTTGGATGGTCACCGCAGACGAGGCAAATAACCAAAACACCGTCGTCGTGCTTCGTTTCAAGCCTGAAAACCATCAGCCATCGGCCAGCATCAGGGCAGCAGATTGCTGGCGACGCAAACCCCCAAGCCAGCGACGCCGAGATCAGCAGCGCCAGAGGATGTACCTACAGAGATCAGATGTTTCATCTTCTTGCGTCCCTCTGCATTGCCCGGCAAAAGGAGACTTTGAGAATTTGGAAAGAAAGGCCATTTTTGAAAGTGAGGAATGTGCTGCGTCAGTGCCTGCAGTGCATGAGTCTCAACTTGCACGAGAAGACGGGGAAGCACGGGACTCGCGCTGACAGCGTGTCAGTAGTGTGTCAGTAGTGTGTCAGTAGTGTGTCAGTAGTGTGTCAGGCTGGTGAGCCTGCCGAAAGTGCTAGCACAGCAGCCACAGTACGCTGTGAAATTCTGAGACTAAAGTGCAGGAGAATGAAGAAGCTATAGGAGAAAGGGAGGCTAAAGAATTTTCACTCGAAGATTTGGAAAGAGATTTCGCCAAAGCGACAAAAGACTTTTGTGAAGGACTCAGGGAAGAATGCCAAACAAATTGCCAGAAATCTTCGACATTAGTACGAAAGCACTGAGCGCTGTTACCTCGAGCCCTGCTTCCACCAGCGTGAGAGTGAGCGAGGCAACATTACTCCAAGCGACTGAATCGTCGAAACATCCAAAAGATTTTATCGCCACGACCATCAGCAAATGCGAAGAAGTCGGCACAATTTCAGCCTGTTGCATCGACGATAGAGGAAAGTGAAATGCGCGGAATAGACAGTTGCTCGCCACGGCAGACTTAATGCGTCGACAGACGTACCGTTTGTCCCACGATTTTCTTGCCGATCCAGTCAAGATTGCTATTTTAGGCTCATTTGCATACAATCCGATCCGATTCTTGTCAATAGAGCAAGCTCTATTCTACCGACCCGGTCCAGACCGATTCGACTTTAGAGCCTCGTTCTCGCGACTATTTGCACAATTAAATGGCGGACATGTCTACGGTTCGCACAGAAAACGCTGTATTTGGGGATACTAGAAACCCATCCAAAGAAAATGTAACCCATGAACAGCATTAATTTATCAAAGCTGTATGTTGAATGCATCAATAGGTCGTGAAAGATCCTACATTAAAAAAATGGAAATGCAGGTCGACGCATCTAGACGCCGAAGCATCTGTTGGCACGGCTCGACTGCATTGTTGTGTGTGGCTATCAACCCGATTTTTACACAACGGTCTAGACCGGATCGGCAGCAAAATCGGCTTGAAAAACGGTACGTCTGTTGACGCCTTTAGCAAGCCAACAGACATGCCTTCCCTCCGAAGATTCCTCAGATCGTCACGAAGGTAGACATGATTTACTTGGTGTTCGATCAGTTTTCCACAGCATTCCATGTGCTGAAACGACTGTTGCTGTCTCTATAATGCAAGACACTATGCCTTTGCAATCCATTTAAATAGTCTTGATGTCATGACAATCGCTTTATTTCGCGCGATGTTTTTTAGGGGTGGGTGGGGTGGGAGGTTTGTTGTTGTTGGTTGTTATCGTTGTAACCTTGTTTCAATACAGGTCTCTGGCTTAATCGAATACAAGATTTGTCAGTTGATTTCTCCCCCCCCCCCCCTAGCTCTCTCTCTCTCTCTCCCTCTCTCTCCCTCTCTCTCCGTCTCTCTCTCTCTCTCTCTCTCTCTCTCTCTCTCTCTCTCTCTCTCTCTCTCTCTCTCGTGTTTCAATAGTCTAAGTAACAAGTATGGTGGTTCGCCAAAACTGTCAAAATATCACACAAGTAAACGAACTGTGATGCGATTGGACAGTTTTCCGGTCAAGGACGTGAGAATAACCATAGACGATTGGCATCCAACAAGTAAAACAGTGGTAATGTGGCGGAAAAGTAAAGGCGCTAGCAAAGGCGAAACCCTCTCATCCTTGACAGCGCACTGCCGTGTTACACAGACGGGCAGGAATGTGGGGAGTGGGGAAATGTGTTTACACTCACGTGGTCCCCTCGCTGGAAGGAAGCTACGTTGCCTTGTGTCGACAACTCGAGAACAGAGAGGCGCACTGTAGTTGTTAGGCAACTTTATTCCTGAACATCGCGGCTAAGTAGTCATCAAGTTGTTCCCTATTGTGGACGGGGGAAATATAATAGAGTGACTATGTTTCGCATTGTGCCCCCTCTGTTCCATTACTGTATCAAATTATCATATTTTGATTTGCGTTTATTTCTCTGTATTAACTGTAATGCAGAAAATTACTCCCCATTCCAATGTGTATTAAAGTATTGTGCTGTTTGCTCTGTCTGTCTCTCTGTCTGTCTGTCTGTCTGTCTGTCTGTCTGTCTGTCTGTCTGTCTGTCTGTCTGTCTGTCTGTCTGTCTGTCTGTCTGTCTGTCTGTCTGTCTGTCTGTCTGTCTCTCTCTCTCTCTCTCTCTCTCTCTCTCTCTCTCTCTCTCTCTCTCTTCCCCATCCACCCCAACCCCCCTTTCTCCCTCCTTTTTTCTTTCTTCATTCCCACCTTCCAGTCTTTCCTCCTCCTGGCTGTTTATAATTATGAAGAAGGTTACTCGTTGAATAAATTCCTATTTTTCAGTGACTGTTTCCAAATTATATTGTGCCCTATCGTATCGCATTGTTGTATGGCACTGTATTGTATCTATTTGTAGTGTGTAATGTGTATTATGTTGCACATGCATTGCATCCTATTGTGCTGTAGAATAAAAATGGTACTGTATTGTACTGTATTGCTTTGCACTGCACTGCAACGTATGAGATTGTATTGTGTGTAATGTATTGTATCAATTTAATGACTGCTGCCGTTTGCAGGCATTGAAGTAGCTTACGACAGGACATGGCCCTGCAACCTGACGCGAGAGACAGAGTGCCGCATCATCAACAACCTCAAAGTGTGCAGTGTCTGGCAATGTGAGGCAATGGAGAGCAGCTACACTACACAGTTTGAGACTGGAGACAAGTAAGTGACTCCTCTTTGAATTTAACTCAGCTCAATCTGATTTATTTAGTTCAATTCAGTTCAGTACAATTGCATTTTAAATAGTTCCGTTCAAATGAATGCAGTTTAATGTTAACTATAAGAGCCATTTCTGTTTGATCAGTCGTATAAAATACATTCAAACATTTTATTTTTCTTTATTGATTATCAGGGCATTTGTTTTTGTTAGCCACATATACGATGAAATCATCATCATGGCTTGGCTTTGCCAGCGAAGATTGTGGTAGGGGGACAGGGTCTGCGACGGCTGCAGGCTCGTTGGTGTCTGAAGAGGCCAATACGGGACTCGCACACCCGCCCACAGTGGCTGCATCTGAGGGGCTGGTCTGTATTGGCTGAAGCTGACACCTCACGGTTCTTTCTCCTCATCCTTTAGTCCTCGATGTGATGAAGTAACATACAAGGAATAGTTAAACCCAAAAAGCATGTTACAGCAATCAGTGCTATACAAAAGCGAATAAAGCAATCTTCAAGATCTCACACATGCCAACAATGAGAGCCATGAGCAAGATACATCTACTCACATCACACTTTCCCTAAGCTGGCGTGTAAGGTAAATAATCGTATCATGCCTGCTCATTCCACGACTCAGTGACATGACATGACTGCATGCGCTGTGAGGCAACAGTGACAACAAACAATCTTGCTTTGATCCCCAGATTACGCTGTCGTGGTTTGAACTGATTTTGAAGACTTACTTGTAAACCTAGAGCTGTTTGAATGATAATTATTTTTTCCCTCAGCGGCTTTGGTTTGTTCATGGATGGAGAGATCTAAGTTCAATGGCGCACGGACTTTCATACAGCTTGTGCTGCCAAAATACACTCAGCCCCCCATCCTCCCTCATCAGCTGGAATGCCGTGGTCTTTGTGCTTCGGTGCCTGCTCTAGTGACAACGCACATCCGCCCCCAAGCAGCACCTCTCTGCTGACGGGAGGCCTCTTTTAGTCCAGTGCTGTGGGGATACTCAGGCCTTCAGGGCTTTCTGCTAGCCCTCCAATTTCACAATAATGTTTACATAGAACCTGAGACATTTTGGTAACATTTCATTGTCTTACATTTATACATTTTGTCTTTATGCAGCCTGACGATGACTCTGAGGTTCCAATCCGGTGGAATCCGCAACGTGCAGAGAGACACTTTTCAAGAGTATCAGGAGTATGTTCGGCAAAGCCAGGAGAAGACCCTGTTCTTCAGGTTTGACGAGGACTTTCCTGAACACCCGTGCAGGAGCAACACGCACAACTGTTTGAATTCTCCCAAGCCTCTTGACGTCGGCCCCTCCTTCACCAAGGTAACTGTCTCCTGGTTCTCTCACCCTGCAACAGCAAGGCCAGAGCCTGCACGCTCTTCACGTCTGATTGCGCCCGTACATAAAACGAGCAGGCGCGCCCCATTGGGGAGAGAACGAGAAGATGCGGAGTTAGGGAATAGATCTGGGGTGTGCTTGGGAGGAGTGGGTGGGGACGACAGCTGAGGAGGGTGGTTGTAGGAATTGGGAAGGGGATGGGGTGGGGGCGGATTGAAAGAAAAGGGAGAAGTAGGAAGACACGGCAGAAAGTCGTCGCTGTAAAAAAATAAAAACCAGCTGCAATATGCGCGGTGTAGCAGGGCGCTTGCGTTTGTGTGCGCATGAAAGTGCGTGCATGTATATGTGTGTGTTTGTATGTACATATGTATGTGTGCATATTCATGTAAGTATATAGGTGCGTATGATTAACCTATATGCAAGTGCTACAGAAGTAACTGAGAAAATGTCATCAAATGTCCATGAAATAGTCAGAGCACAGCCGAAATGGACTATTATAATCTCTGTGTGCATTTGCATGTCGTAAGTTCCTCATCTCCAACATTGAACATTGTTCCAAATGTACCTACCATATGCAAAAACGGGACACCATGTTGAAATTAGGTCGGTAGATTTACATTGTCCATAGTTAAAATCAGCTTGCCTAGTGATAACGACAGGCAGGTTACTTACTTGATTTCAGAAAGGGGCATGTATCCCTATTGTGCGTGGCATATATGCGAAGATGCATTTTTTATTATACTTTTTTGGACGAGCTCCGAAGATGCTACACATTATTTTGGGGGCGATAAACTAATAAATATATTCTTGTGTTAGTGAATTAATGGGCTCTGACCTCGAATCTCGCTTCTAAATAACTTACGTGGTTTATGGTGGTGCGGATGACTCGGTCGGTGGATGAAGTTAGCTGCGAACATGCATGTATGTTGTAAAGCTTGCCTGAGACGAGTAGAAGTGCAGGGAAAGGAAGGGGAGGGGGAAGGAGAGGAGGTACTCGGAGGGAAACATCTCTCGTTTTCGAATCACTGTCGTGCCTACCAGGCAGGCCTGCCATGATTTAGTCCTTGTCTTCCACAGACTGGCATTCCAATACGATGGGGAGGATGGACAGACAGAGTGTCTGGCATGTACCGCTACGTGTGGGAGGTCTTTCCCCTGCAGCCCAATGGAGACGGAGAGCTTCGAGAGACAGCGCCTCTGTCTCCTGTCAACGACATCACCACCAGTGTGGTGAACCACAGCAACATCCAGTTTCCCACCTACACCCCAACTCGTCCTGGCATCTACTCCGTCATTCTGCAGGTGAGTTTTTTCCCCTCGCTGCGACCTCTCTCCTCTTGGCCGCTGCCTTCCTTTCAAAGACACCGCCAACTACAATGAGCATTGCGAGGGTGGAGGATGGGTTCTGACAATGATCTTGACGCAAAACTCCGTCATCTGGACGCATTGTTGCTCCTGAAAGACTGCATCGAGGACGACCCTCGTGCTGAGAATTGCAGCAGTCAACACAGGAAAGAGCGAGCGTTGTAGAAAACTTGGTAGTGACTCAGTGTCAAAACAGGTCGAATGGAACTGACACGCTCAGCTCCATGAGAGCAATTTTCCACATGTTAGAAACTTGACTCTCTACGATCAGGCTTTGATCAGGACAGGCACCAATACTGATTTCCCAATTTCAAAGAAGGAGACTGATGGACGACACATGCTCATTGTCAATAGAAGAGGGCTACGCTTGGAAGCCCCAAAGACAAATACTGCAGATCTTTCATCACTTAAGTTTAATTTGTTCTCAACCAGCCAACTTTTTCAAGCTGAGAGAAAAATTCTGCAAGTGTGTCAAGATCAAGTCACAAACTATTCCAAACTCCGAGTTGTACATTGTCTGCAAGCATCTGATGAGGACAAGATCGGTGACCAAGGGCTGCGACAGAGGGTGACTGTTCCAAACAAAGACAACGGAGCCCAAAAACAGGCCTCTGAGGAACTGCACATTCACATAAAGCTGGCACAGACACTGCATCGTTCGCAATTGCCTAGATAGGTTTGTGGTTAACCTTTGATACATCCTTGAATGACACCCTGTCTGTCTGGTCGTCGGGGTGTCTCGCTTCCCTGAGCAACGATGTTGCTTCGCTCTTATTACAGTCCGCCTGCGACAGATAAATTGTTGTTTCTAATGTTCTCACCGTAAAGCATTAAGACTCATGACTGTTCAGATCAGTAATCTTCATCATTTCTGAGAGAATTAATCGTCGAATCATTATGGATGGAATCATTTTGAAGTGTTGGATGAGCCAAATAAGCGTTCTCTACTCTATAGTTTCGTGGGTTTCTACTGGTGATCTTTGCTTCATCAGTCCTTTCAGAGTTTTTTCTCGTCGTGTTCTTAACATCTTTCACACACCCTGTATTTACGGCTCCCTGCTGTGATCCTTCTTCTCTTCTGCACATGACTTCTTCATCATCCTCGTCCTCTAAACAACGTATATGTTTCTCTCTGTTGTTTTCTTTTTGCTTCATTTGTGGTTGTTTAGTCTGTCTTTAGTTTGTCTTAAGTTTGCGTATCTCAGGTTTTGTTTGTCGTGTTGGAACTGTGCAGGCTGCTGACTTGGCCAACAACTCGGTGTACGTGCGTCAGTTCGTGCTGTACGACCCTGTCTCCAACGTGACCGTGGACACGGCCTCTCCAGTGAGAGTGGCTGAGGCCACTTCCATGGGCTACGTCAAGGACCTGACCACCAGTCTCACTCTGACCTGGTCACGTCACTTCCTCAACAAGGTGAGCTGAGTCCGCAGTTCCCACTTGCAACACTCTAAACGGCCAAGCTCTCACCTACATGGGAACACTGCTGAACATTTTGGGGGGGAAAAACATTCAGTCACAGAATGACTAAACGATTCGATACATTCCTCTGAAAATTTGAACATTATAGTATATTTTGTCTTTGAAACAGTTTTGAAAAGATCACGCACTCAGAACTTAAAAGCATAGCCTTTCATCTAATTTATATGCCCCTTTTCCTGATTTATTCGTGGCTGTACGTCATTTACTGACTTATTGTGTTGGGAGGGAGGGAGAGAGAGAGAGAGAGAGAGAGAGAGAGAGAGAGAGAGAGAGAGAGAGAGAGAGAGAGAGAGAGAGAGAGAGAGAGCGTAATCTCATGAATAAGCAAGTAGGTCAAGTGCGGTCTTTCAGGATAGTCACCTTTCAGTATACGACACTACAAAACTGCCGACGGCCCCTCCCCCTCTGTACCTTGATTAACTCTCTGCCGCTCTCTTCCTCCCTCTCTTGTCCCCACCTTTCCTTGCTCCTCTCCTTTTCTTCCTCCTTTGCCGCCACAGTGTGTTTTTTTCAGTTTCATGAGGACAACAGAGTTCATGGCCCCATCCTGCCCTACCCCAGGCAGTTCTTCGACACATGGATGTATGGGACAGGAAAGGCCAAATACATTTGGGATGAAGTGAGCATCGGACCTGGTCAAAGCAGAAAATACGTACGCGAACAGGTGAGACTGACACGCAAAGTCTTCTCTCAAAAGTGGCACGGCGTCTGATTGCCCGCTGTCAGCTCAGGAACACATGCTGATTTGTTTCTGCTTTGATTTCACAACCTGGAAAGCCTCTTCACCACCTGTTACTTTTACGAATCGTTTCTGTCTCGGAAACCATCCAGAGGATGGACACAAACACAGGAAGCTCGGGCGAAGACCGAACCCGCGACCTGCAGGTGAATGTCTGGTTGCTTTAGACACCGAGCCGCTGAGGTTATTCGACAAAGTCGGTCTACAGGTTCAGGCATATTAAGCAAGTGTGCGTGTGTGTGGGTATGTGTATGAGAGAGTGAACTGAATTGAGTTGTATTAATGAACTTTATCATACAAGGGAAATTAATGAGAAACAATGAATTAGGCCGTGAAAGAGAGTGAGCTTGTATGGAGTACATGATTGAGAGGAAAGGAAAAAAAAGCAAGACGGAATCATGGGAAGGAGACATTGCCCAAGCATATTTACGTCGTACCATTCATGTCATTCGTTTTTCCTTTTTTTGTTGTTGCGCCCCCCCAAAAATTTCCCCGATTAAGATTTCCTTTTCTACTTTTCTTGGTATCATTTTAGTTATATCCCCGTCTGCTAGAGTGTGCATAATAATACTTAATAGATCACAGGAACCACATTTTACCCCCAAAGCACACATGCGCATCTGTTGGTAAACCTTTCATTACAAGATAAACTACAATGAGAGCTGCAGAGACGTCTAAAGGGTTGACAAAGCTAAACTTTTTCGCTGATGCTGGTGGTGATGCTGGTGGTTGACGAAGATGACAAAAATGACAATGACAAAGACGATAGCGTTCACAGTTCACAGTTCACAGTAATTTATTCACAGTTCACAGTAATTTATTAACAGTTCACAGTTCACAGTAATTTATTTCGCCAAATGACATCATTAAAAAACGAGCACGAGGAAAACTAAGTGATGAAGGCTAAAAGAAACAAAACAAAAAGCACGCATCGCTTAAACACACTAACACGCCGCTTATACAAAAACCATATTGACATTACCCCATGTACCTCACTCACGCCGCACACACAGCTGCACACAGACATGATATAAGACTGCACCTGGAACCAAAGGGTTAACTGGTAAATGGGGCAATATACAATGAAAAGTTAAAGTTACTGTTTAAGAACTGTTGACAAAAGAGGTACACACTAAGCATAATACACCCCCCCCCCTCCCCTTTTAAGTGACTGACGAATACATTAAGACAATAAATAATACATATGGACAGAGACATGACCACTAAGACGTGCCCCCCCCCCCCCCCCATCCCACCCCCCGTCACCACATAAAAAGTATACAATAGAACACTACAAGCGTTGGTGATGACATCAATGATGATATTGATAAATATCTTCGCCATTTCTTTTACAGGTGCCCAACGCTAGAGGCATACGCAGGTTCTGGGTGCAGGAGACGCACGAAACCAGTCCCTCCGATGCCAGCTGGACACAGACGTGGTTGAATGAGACCTTCACCTTCCCACCTAAGAGTCGTCAGGATGGGGACATTCGACGGTTGTTTGTGAAAGCAGAGGACTGGGTGGGGAACATCAGGACCGACTCCGTGCAGATCCGCTTTGACTCAACTCCACCTTATGTGAACACTCCAGGCTCAGCACAGAGGAACGTCAACAGCTCAGAATACATCTTTGCCTCCAGGTGCATGTTTGTTGCTGACTGAATTTTTTTAGAGCATTACGAGCAACCTGTCATCTGCTCATATTTCCTCTATCCATCTCTCTACAGTTTCTGCTGCAGCTACTGCTGCTTATGCTCTTCTACGTTCTCCTTTTGCTGCTGCTCCTTCCGCATCACTCGACTTGGATATCTTTTTAGGATACTGCACCTCTTCTTGCTAGCGATCCTTTTTCCTATTCCTCCTCCAGCTTCTCTTCGTCCTTTTCCTTGTTCTTATCTAGCGCTTTTTTCTGCCTACTGCTGCTGCTGCTCCTCATCCAGCACCACCTATTTCTATCTTTATCCTCGTCACGCTCCCCCAGCCCCTGTTACTCGCACGGCTTCTGCTTCTCCTCCTCCTCTGCATGCTGCAGTCCCTCCTCGTCCTTCTTTCCATCCTGCTGCGGTTGCTTACGTTCTTTCTCCTTGTCCCCTTCCTGCCTCCGCTCTTCTTCATTGTCCTACTATTTCTCCTTGTCCTCATTCTCCTCCGCGTCATCGTTCCTCTACTCGTCTTCGTCGTCTTCCTTGTTCTCGTCTTTCTTGACCTTGTCTTCGCCCTTCTCTTTCTCGTTCTCTTCGTCATTATCGCCCTCGTCCTCTTCCTCGTCCTCTTCCTCGTTATTCTCGTCCGCCTCTTGTCCACGTCCTTGCCCTCGTCATCCTTGTCCTCGCCTGCACGGTTTTCATCCTCGTCCTCCTCCTCCCCCACTCTCTTCACCTGCTTTCTCTTGTTCCTCCTGATCTTTCGTCTCTTCCCCCTCTATCCTTGCTTTCTCTGCACGTCCTTCTCCTCTTCCCGCTTTTCTTTCATTTTCTTCTGCTTTGCTTCTTGTCGCTCCTTTTGCACCTGTTCTTTCTCTTCTGGTTCATTCTCCTCCTGCTCCTCCTTCTGCTTCTGCTCAATCTTCTCCTTCTTTACTTCCTGCCCATTCTCCCTTTTTTCTCTTACTTTGCCTCCTTCTTCGAAGCCTCAGCACTAAGTTTTTTTAGTTTCATGTCCTTTTCTGAGTCATCTCCTGATTTCTCTTCCGTCTCATTTTTTGTGCATCTTGATAACTGTTGTTTCGTTCATGTACATCTTTTATGTGCAGAATCACACTGAGTGCTACGGATCCACAAAGTCCCGTGACTCGCTATCGACTGCAGTTCACTCGCAGTGACACGGGGGCCGTGGTTCACAACGAGACAATCTGGAACAACCCTAAAGTTCCGGTAAGAAGGCTATTGCCAAGTAATGTTACCTCATGGCACGGGTTTCTGGACAAACCTTGCATTAAAAAAATGGCTAGACAGAGCGTAGGGAATGATTAATGTTCGGATAGTGAAAAGAGCCGGCAGAATGACTGGCTGATGACATGCCGATGAGTTTGTAGAGTATACGATGGATTTGCTCCAGGGGTGTAATTCATGAACGTGGACTTTTAGCGTGGTCTTAGACCACTGCCGCTGGTCTTGGGCTACTGTCGTAGTCTACCATTCATGAACGTGGACTGTCGTAGTCTACAATTCATGAACGTGGACTTTGGTTCAGTCTCAGGCTGAACTGCGGACTACGGTGGTCCAAGGATTTGTTGGACTACACACCAAAGTCCAAGGCTGCCGCGAAATTAAATGGCCGACGCTGCCTACGGTTCGCGCAGAAATCGCTGTATTTTGGGACACTAGAAACCCATCGAACGAAAATGTAAGCCACGAACAGCATTAAATTATCAAAGCTGTATGTTGATTGCATCGATAGATCCTGAAAGAGCTGACATTTTACAATTGGGAATGCAGGTCGCCGAGCATATCATGCTTCGCGCACTTCTATTTATAGCTGACGCGCGGACCTCAGCGACACCAGTAAACATTGTTGTCCTCGAACCTTTCTGCTGCTGTTGACATTGGGTACAATGCTAGTGTTGTCTGATGCTATGAAAACGATACATTAAAATTGCATCTGTGTTATGAAAACACGGCTCAGATTAAATTGCTTAATTTTTGGTAACTGAGAAAATGTGTGACGATCGCCAGGGTTTCACGAGTTTGATGGGAAAAGTGCGAGCTGATCGAAGCTGATCGAGTGTAGCCTACGTGTGTGTGTGTGTGTGACACTCTGTGTGTGTATATTTTTCCTCATCAAGACATATTTTTGTTCCACCCCTTCCGTACTGAATTTCAATGCTTCTCACTTGGAAATCCTGCCATATTGTAAAACTTGATCTTCTGCTCGTTTGCCTCTTGCTGATGAACTTAATAAACGGTGGCACACACACACACACACACACACACACACACACACACACACACACACACACACACTCCAGCCAGCGTCAGCTCGTACTTCATTTGTCACCTCCTCCCACGCTGTCCCTCTTCTTTTGTTTGCGTGGTCTGTGTGTATGCTGCTGTTAATGTATCCGTATCTTGCTGACACCGCTTTTATGATAGCTACCGATTCCCGCTCCGTGAAATCGGGGCTTTTCTTCAAGGTTTTGCTACCGATCGTGGCTGACATTTTTGACGGGAAGTTTGAAGCGGTAAGATTATGCGCCTGTGTGTGTGTGTGTGTGTGTGTGTGTGTGTGTGTGTGTGTGTGTGTGTGTGTGTGTGTGTGTGTGTGTGTGTGTGTGTGAATACTTTTCCTCATCAAGACAGATTTTTGTTCCATCACTTCCTTACTGAATTTCAATGGTTCTCACTTGGAAATCCTGCCATATTGTAAAACTTAATCTTCTGCTCGTTTGCCTCTTGCTGATGAATAAACGGTGACACACACACACACACTCCAGCCAGCGTCAGCTCGTACTTCATTTGTCACCTCCTCCCACGCTGTCCCTCTTCTTTTGTTTGCTTGGGCTGTGTGTATGCTGCTGTTAATGTATCCGTATCTTGCTGACACCGCTTTTATGATAGCTACCGATTCCCGCTCCGTGAAATCGGGGCTTTTCTTCGAGGTTTTGCTACCGATCGTGGCTGACATTTTTGACGGGAAGTTTGAAGCGGTACGCTATGCGCTTGCGCACTGGGCGGAATCCCCGGGAATTCCACCTCATTCTGAAAATAAACCATAGACTAGGTCAATCAGTCCCAGCCTTTCAAGTCAACACCCAGTCTGGGTTCGTGAATCGTAGACTCGCTGAGTCCCAGACTAGTCCTTAGACCAGCGGTGGTCTGGGACTCAAAAGTCCAAGACCAGTGCTCTCGAAAGTCCACGTTCTTGAATTACACCCCAGAGCCTTATCAGTGAAACAGCACAACCCAGTTTTTCAAAGCTTCGGTACCTTCTTCACGTGTTTCTGTTTGATCAGCTTCTGTGGTGACAGAGATGGGTATCGCCCAGCACCGGCGTGTCCTCATTACTCACTGTCAAGACCCTTATTGGTTTGTATAATTTGTTAGTCTCGGGGTAAGTATACACAGACGGACAGATCGGGTTCAAGGGTCTCAACAATTATCTTCATTACCACGATCTGAGCAAATGCTTGGAAATGATTATAGTGGTTGATCACAATGACGTAAACCAAAATATAACGAAAACAGAATCAGATGTAATCTCAACTACAACATTAAAAACTAAATATAGTACTTGGGGAATACTTTCACCAAAGAATTGGAACCGTGATGGAGAAAAATACACACAAAAATATGGGCGTTCAAAGTGGGCGGTACTCACAGTTTTGATGAATTCCAAACAAGAATCAACTCCCGTTCAAATCACACTTTCACACACAAACACACACACACACGTACACACACACACACACACACACACACGTACACACACACACACACACACACACACACACACACACACACACACACACACTTCCTATTCTTGTGGTGTGGGTCTAGGTTCATTATGACGGTGAGTAGATTGGTTCACAATGCATGGGAGAGGAGGTGGGGGGGGGGGGGGGGGCGGGAAAGGGGGGAGAGCGGCGGAAGGATGGGACATTTGAAATATTTATGCCGTCTGTAGCTTGCGATAAAGAACTTTCAAAGCATAAAGTGCTCATCTAACGTCGTAGATAATACAGCATTGATGCTAAGGGAATTGACCTCCCTCGCCCTTTTCCACCTTTTCATTCTCCCCGGGGGCGGGGGGGGGGGGGGGGAAGGCCAGGGGAGAGCGGGAGGAGAACTTGATTTTCGACATCTTTCCCGACCCTTTTCCAAATCCCCGCCCCCCACTCCCTCACATCCCCCCTGTCGCAAGATTGCGCAAGGGAAGTGAAAAGGAAAGAATGAAGAATCCTAAATTGTTCATTTGTCTTTGACTGGTACGTTAAGGACGGACGCTAGGCGTTAATTTTAGTAACTTGGGTCAGAGGGCACGGCCGGTTACTACCCACCTGGAAGGGGGAGGGGTGTTTTACTATGAACAAGGGGGTGGATCGAATGTTCTTTTCCTAAGGTCACGGAATTGAGGCCGTGGACTTTGTCCTCGCACGTGTCTGTTCGCGTGCTATGACCTCGTGATTGGAAAATTACGAGTGATTTCATTGGCTAATGAGATCGAGGACGCTGACCGTTATGCGTTTTGGCGCCTTGGGGCTTCACTTCATCGCTTACTGTCTGAGTAAGCAGACGTGTCGTTAGCGTGTTCCGCTAATAGACGCGCATGCAGGCATGCCACCTGATGCGCGGGCTAGCACCTAGTCGCTTGGGCACCATTGCGAGAGGTGACGACCGCCGGTTTCAAGAATCTGTTGAGGTATGTTGGTTAGCTGTAAAGTAATTGGAATTAATTGGGAGAGGGGGAATCGCCTTGATGTTGAGCCGTTGGATGAGAGTTGGGCGGGAAAACTTATCTCTTGTTTGCCATCAAGTTGCTCTGTGAAAAGTATGGGAAAAGGGAATTGCGCCACTCTATATTAACGGTCAAGGGTAAAACAAATGGGGTTCTCTGAATAACGCCGCGTAGGGCGTGTTTTCTCGTCATTCTCGATTCTGGGTCATGCCGCTGAATGAATGATGAATGCGTATAGGCCGACTGTGGTTACCGTGTGTGACACATGCCTTCATTCTCTTCCAGATTCAATTCTTCCAGATTCTATTCTTCTGTGATTCCAGTTTCCTAGTTCTTTGACTAGTTCAGTCATTGCTTGGAAGGCCTGAGAGGCTAGTTCTTTGTCAGTAATTCCATGATTATCACGTCTAAGAGAGTGATAGGAATTGAGGGGGATCAGTAGTAGTGCTATCCTCTAAACGTATCTGTATTGTCTTCTGGGAAGCAAATGAGTTACAGGATACGGGGTGTTGGACGTATGAACTTTGTGTCGCTGAGCATGAGCTGCTGTGTCAGGACTCAAGTGTTAAAGTTAATAGTTGCTATGGAGCAGTCTATGATTTCTCTAGTGTGCCCTGTAAGAGAATTGTCCTCACCTATACGCGTTGACTGACGCGCGTACACGCTGGGCGTGTGTATTGCGAGAGGCTAACGCCTATGATCGCTGATAGAGGTCAGGAATGTCAGGAGAGGTCACAGTTAGTGATAGACGCTCTGCCTGTAGTACATTGCCTAACTTTCTTTGTAATGCACCGTGTTGTGCGAATAGTGTGACTCGCCAGAGTAGTCACGGGTCTAGTGAGTAAAGCTTTTGTATAAGGGTTGGGGTAGATAGGCTATCCCTGAGCCGAGTCGCTGCTGCCAACGCCTGACATCTGCTGTTCATCTGCTGGGGAATCCTCGAGTCGCTGGAGTGGCTCGACCTACTGGGAACCGTCTGCTGGAGGAACCCGGGTGCCCTGGGGCTACCTATTCAGAGGGAGTGAGGGGACTGTCTCGCTCGGATTACCAGAGATGTTATCGAGACCAGGAGGCCTGGGGTTGGAACCTCACTCGCTCCCACCACGGAGGACTCAGAGGGTTGGCTGATTCGGATTTATGTGTGTGTCTTCTTGTGCGAAGAGAGACGACTTTGGTAAGCATTGGCTTTTCTATAAATCTTTACCCGTCGAGGTCGACAGCTGAACTCTTGATGAACTGTGATCCCCGTGTTGGTTGAAGTACTTATCAGTACGTGGTAGTCAAACCAATCTGGACAGTTGATAGAGACGCTATCCTTGAAGCCTGAGCAGAAGGCTTATTGAAAGACGCTATCCCCCTACCTTGCTGCAAGACGGCGTGATTGGAGTTTTTGAACCACTGCATGTTGAACTAATTCTTGTCTAGAGAATTGAGTTGTACTGATAGTCATTTCACCTTTCTCTCTGCCGTTATCGTTTGACGGAGGGAGGATAACTTTTCCAGTCACTGTAAGAGTGAACTCATTCACCAGCAAGGCAATACGTTGCCGTTGTATGCTAATTATGGCTCGGAGCCCAGGTCAATCTCAGCGGCTGTTGTGATTGGCCGAGCCCGAGCCGCTTTCCTAGAAGCCGTGAGAACCACGCCCGCTCGTCTGGAGCGAGGCAGTGTGTTTACGTTTGGGCTCGTGTGAGGCCGGAGAGTGTTATTGTTTTTGGGGTGGCCACTTATTTTGGGATGGGCTTTTCTTTTAATTGCTATTATTGATTAAACTTATTGTTGAAACTGAATTTACTCCTCAGTTGTCTATTTTTGTTGTTGTTTCTCCCCTTTTTATATCATTTTTAGTTGCAGAAACATGGTGACTGGGTTTTGCATGAAAACCCGTGGATAGTAGTCTATAATAGTCAGTAGTGAAAGATTATTTATACGACACACCACATTTAAGTCGTCACACCCCCCCTTGCCGCCCCCCCCCCCTTGCCGTCTTCCCCCCCCCCCCCTTGCCGCCCCCCCCCCCCCCTTGCCGTCCCCCCACCCCCTTGCCGTCCCCCACCCCCTCCTCTCCCATGCCCTCCTATCGTCTGTAGCTAGTATAATACAGCATTGATTGACGCTAGGAGATTTGACATCCCTCTCTTTTCCATCTTTTCCCACCCACCCATTAACCGGGAGGGGGTGGGGGGGTGGGGGGGTGGGAGGAGACAGGAAAAGGGGAATTGGGGTGAGTGAGAAAGAGTGGGGAAGGGCGAGGGAAGTCAAATTTGTGTTCTACATATTGTTTATTACTAGCTACAGAAGATGGGAGGGCAGGAAGTGCGGGAAGTGAGGAGGGGGGAAGGGGAAGGATGTAAAAATCACCCAGTGTCCGTGCTGTATCATCTATGACTTGTAGTGAAAGTCTTTAAACCTGACAAAACTTTATCACCAGAGATGGAGGGGTGGGAGGTGGGAGGGAAGGAGGAAGGAAGAGAATGCAAGGAGGGGTGGGGGGAAAGGGGGGAGCGGGGGAGGGGGGGGGGGCGGGCGCGAAATGTCATATCTCCCAGCGTTTGAAGCGTTTGTGCTGGGAAATATTCTATCCTTCCCACTCACCCCCACCCCCCCCCCCCCACCCCACCCACCCCCCACCCCACCCCCTTTCGGGAATTGGGTGGGTAAGGAAAGGTGGAGAAGAGCGAGGGACATAAAATTTTCCAGGGTCAAGTATCAATGCTGTATTACCTACAATGTTTGACGAACAAATTTTTACAGTTCTTTATCACTAGCTACAGACGATAAGGCATGGGAGAGAGGAGGTGGAGGGGGTGGGGTGTGTGGGGAGGGGGAGAAGGGCGGGAGGGGGAAGGGGGAGCGGAGGGATTTCAAATATCCCATTCTCCCCCCCCCCCCCCCAAGGCGGAACGGAAGGGTGAGGAAGGGAGGGAAGAGCGAGGGATGTCACAACTCCCGGCGGCAGTGCTGTATTATCTACGACGTTTGACGAAGATTTTTTTGGGTCACTAGCTACAGACAATTGGAGGGCATGCGAGACGAAGGGAGGGGTGTAATGGGGAAGGGAGGCAGGGGTGGGTGGGTGGGTGTTAAAACACAAACAGTCTAGCCATTTTGCGGCCGCCCATGGGTTTATCTCAGTCATCCCTTTTAAACAGCCTTGAATGAGGCATGGGTACACATGTAGTTGCTACGCTTACTAACGCATTCTTTGAGTCCTGGGCAAGAGCAACATTTAGCTCGGGGTCTTTTACTTGTATTGGGGAAAAGGATGTTCTTGCCGTCTTAACAGCGACGTAGTGACATGTTCTTGCCTGTGCTTTTTTCTTTTCTTTTGGGTGGAAGGAGGTGGGATGGTGGTGGTGGAACGGGCGGGGGAAAGAGTGTGGAATCGGAGTTGAATGTGAACTCAAGCATGGATGAGCGAGGCTTTATGCATGTCCACTTTTGCAACATCGTGCTTGCTGAACATTGTTTGAACATCACCATTCCCTTGGTCAAACAATTCGTGTCTCGTGTCAGGTCACCGAAGTGTAGTGTGTTGCCAATGTGAGTGTTGTTATTTTTCAGCCCTCAGAGTGCGCACGCTGCGATTGCGTAGACCGCAACAGCGAGTGTTTCCAGCGGCAGGTCTCCATCCCCATCAACAACTGCTGGCTGCAGGTGGACCGTGACGTCATACGCCAAGTGTCTGTTGACGTCACCGTCACCCCCATCAACGCTGCAGACAATGCTGGCAACAGCACCACAGTTCGGGTACGATGTTACTTTTCTCTTGTCCTGCAAAACAGCCCATGACAAATCAAAGAGAAGGCGATGTTTAAACAGAAGATCATTATCGCGTTGGGTGTGTGATATAGGTAGATTAATTGATAATTAATGAACTACCATAGATTACCACTACACTAGGTTTTCAGCAAAACCCTAGCTACCATGTATCTGCAACCATAAACAAATACAAAAAAGGAGAAACAACAACAAAAATAGACAACTGAGGAGCAAATTCAATTGATGACAAGTTTTAATCAATAACAATGATTGAAAGAAAATCCCTACCCCAAAAATGGCCACCCCAAAACAACAACAACAACACCTTCAACTTCGCACGAGCCCAACACGATGAACTCTCGCCCCAGTGGGCGGAGCTTCGACGGCTTCTAAGAATCTGACCTGGGCTTAGCCAATCACAGCAGCCGCTGAGCTTGGCCCGGGCTCCAGGTCATTGATTAGCATACAATAACAGCACGTGCCCCGCGCTGCTACAAACGCTCGCTCTCACAGCAGCTGATAGATCTCTCCCTCCGCTGTCGCGGCAGCGGCAGGGAGAATACACGTTAGACAACCAGATAGAAACTCAATTCCTCTCGTGAGGATTAGTTTAGCGTACAGTAGTTCATTCACCCAGTCTCTTCCTCCTGCAGCAAGGTTACGGCAGCGTCTCTAGAGCCTTCTGCAGAGGTTAAATGGATAGCGTCCTTGACCTACCATTTTGGGTTTGATAACCACTTACTCTACTCTGGTGCTTCAACACTAGGGTCACAGTCTTTGAAAGTCCAGCTACTCCCCGTTGGATTAAGATTACAAAAAGCCAAGCTTACCATACAGTTGCTTCTTCCTCTCTCAGGAAAGAACACACATAATCCAATATAGCCAACTCCTGTACCCTCAGCGTCAGAGAGCGCGCGAGGTTCCAACCTCTGCCTCCCGTCGTCTTAGTAGCGTTCGATGGTAGTCCCGACGAGAGCTGTCCTCCCGCCCCCCTCGTAGTGGTTCCAGGCACTAAGGATCCGTCCTGCTGACAGTCTCCAGTGGGACGAGTCACTCCAGTGACTCGTGGGATCTCCCCAGTCGATGGCGTCAGCGTCCGGCGGTGGCGGCAGTAGTCCAGTCTGGGTGCTGGCCTTCCCTACTCCGACCCCAAAACGAGACCACGCTCACTAGACCCGTAACTGCTCAGATAGCCAGTCACGTTTACGCACTGTACTGTGCATAGAGAGAGAGTACCTAGACAGAGCATCAAATAACCTATCTCGACCCCTTCTAGTACCTCTATACTTTACTTGCAGGTCAAAGGCTCGTAGCCTGCTGCAACGCACGCCCGGCGTGCCACGTGTCAGAGCTACACGTGTAGGCGAGGACAAATTCTCCTAACAGGGCAAATTAGAGAAAGATGACTGCTTCACACTTAGCATCATTACGTCGACTCATGGTTCTTTGACAGTTCTGCTTCTGCTCAAACGACACCATAGTACGTAAGTCCTACGCCCCATATGTCCGACGACATATATAGAAACAGCAAAGTATCCTATACTCGGTTTACCCTCCAGAAGGAACGATATAGATACAGTAGGGGAATAGTACCGACTATAGACCCCCAATCACTATCACCCATACAAGAAGTGATAAGTAGCAGATTACGTCAAGCGTTAAGTCTGAAAGAGACAAGGAACAGCGTGTCACACACTGATAACACAGCCACTCTCCTTGCACGCATCATTCACTCAGCCACATGGCCCAGAATTCGAGAATGATGAAACACGCCTTCACACAGGCGTTACCCCAGAGAAACCCAATTAGTTTAACCCCGTTATTTTTGAGTAGTGCATTTCCCTTTTCCCCACACCCTTCCACAGGATATAACGATGGGCGAAACAAGAGACAATTTTCCCGCCTTACTCCCATTTGCAACGGTTCAACTTTACATGGCATTTCCCTCCCAATTTTCACATCAGACCAGAAGAACGAACGAAACCCACCTCAGCAGACTTTTGATACGACGGTTGTCACCTTCGTGTGATGCCACACAGCGAAGAGGCGATAGCACTCGCACCGGACAGCGTGTCCCTGCGAGTCTATAGCGGCGCACGCTACAACGCGTCCTGCTTACCCAACCGGCAAGCATGAAGTGATCTTCCCTGGCGCCAAAACGCTTAACGGTCACTCGCCCCACCCTCATTAGCCAATGAGGTTATTCGATCCCTATCACGTGGGTCATAAAGGCACGAGGACGTACACGTGGGGAGCAAAGTCCACGGGAAGCATCCCCGCGACTCGTGACGAGAACATTCTATCATACCCCCCAAATGATCACACAGATCACCCCCCATCCCAGACGGGTAGCAACGAGCCATGCCCTCTGACCTTCGTTACTATTAATAAGCGCCCAGCGCTCGTCCCTAGCGTACCAGCTAAAGACAATTTGAACGGGTTATGATTTCTCATCTTTTCTTCTCC
The DNA here is from genome assembly GCA_034096865.1 of Theodoxus fluviatilis. Lineage (NCBI taxonomy): Eukaryota > Metazoa > Mollusca > Gastropoda > Cycloneritida > Neritidae > Theodoxus > Theodoxus fluviatilis. Next base: position 21,011 of record JAWQFJ010013631.1, on the reverse strand, counting down.
TTTCTTGCGCAATCTTGCGACAATCATCAAGAGTCATTCTTCATTGCGCATCCTGCAGTGGCAGCTATTGTCGGGTATGACGTATCGCACCTTCTTTTAAACAACAAAGCAACCACCACCACTATTACCACCACCATCGTCATGATTATCATTATAACTATTACCATCACCATTATCATCATTATTATCATCATCATCATCATCATCATCATCATCATCATCATCATCATCATCATCATTATCATCATCATCATCATCATCAATGTCGTCGGCGGAGGCGGCGGCGGAGGTTGCCGCGGCGTTGGCGTCATCGTCGTCGTTGTTATCTTCATCGCCGTTGTCGTCACCGTCATCACCGTTGTCGCAGTCATGATCTTCGTCATTGTCGACGCCATAATCATCATCATCGTCGTCGTCCTCGTAATCATCATCTTTTTTCCATGGTCTTGAGTATAGATAATATAATTTCAGGAGAGGCTGCGTTCATAACCGCCACTTAGGCTGATGTCACACTATGTTTGCGCTCGAAAACTCAAGCCCACAACAATGCTTTGCTTCGTCATGTTACTTGGCTCACTACATAGCACACAGAGTTCTACTCCAGACTCATACCTCGTACTCAAAGTTTCCGTCCTCCAAGACACACAGATATCATCGATCTTTTGTTCCAACTGCCATAAGTATTTCAAACGCCAACTATGCTGGAACTGCAATATGATCTGAACCTCTGGCAAAGCAATCGCTTACCTTTTTTCCATAGTATATAACCCCTTGTATACAGCTTTTTATTTTGCATTCTGAAGTTCTATTGTGCATTGCCATTTACCTAATGCCAGTGAAATGTAACTTTAATTTACATATTTTGGATGAATAAAGTATATGTAATGATGTGATGTGGTGTGATGTGATGCGATGTGATGTGGTGTGATGTGATGTGATGTGATGTGATGGGATGGGATGTGATGTGATGTGATGTGATGTGATGTGATGTGATGCGATGCGATGCGATGTAATGTGAAGTGTTGTGATGTGATGTGATGTCATGTGATGTGATGTGATGTGAAATGACGTGACGTGATGTCATGTGATGTGAAGTGAAATGATGTGATGTCATGTCATGTGAAGTGATGTCATGTCATGCCGTGTCGTATCTTATCATGTCATGTCATGTCATGTTTCTTATGTTATCGCTGTTTGAACACCTCAAGGGAAATTATACTATCTGATTGCATGAAGGGTAACTTCCCTTTTGTTTACACGCAATGGCCGAGTCTTGTGCCTGAGCACTAGGTCTGGGTCAGTGTTTCGATACTTCGAAATCCGCCAACAACTAGACTGCGATGCAGCAGTTTTGTGGTCCTTGTTTTCAAATTCCTTCAAATGACAATCCCATACTGACGGATGGTTCATATGAATGTCTATTAAACTAAAAATTTCTCCCACATTTAGTCATACGAGGACTCCTGGTTTTTTCTTGGCTGCCTTTGTTGTGACTTTGTATTGGTTTCGCGAATTTCATTGGTCGGTGCCGCGAGCATATTGCGAAAACTAGAGCACGACCTACCCTGCTTTCCGTTGTTGAACAGTTTCTCTTGCCGTGCGCCCTCAGTGTTTCCATAACCCACAGCAGCTGTGGCACGAATCTGCTGCGCCAAGGTCAAGTAATATTTGATTGGTTGATTTTTTAACCATTCAAACGTATATTCCGGCACTGTTACTGTTAGGATCTCTGTGTTCTCTCTGCCAACGGCACTCCCTCGCTTCAGAACATTTGCATCAAACGAAAATATGCAAGGCCGTTTGACGCACGCGTCACTTTTTGAAACGTTTCCTTTCGTTTATTTCAGTTCAACAATCTGATGTCACTGTCGGGAGTTCTTGTCTGTAAGTACTGACACTCACAAGTCCTGTTCCAGGAAAATCTCTGTATTCACACTTTTTTTAACGGAAAGCTTCGTCACCTGCACTATGCGAGTATTATATGACACGTGATAAACTGAATGCTAGGAAGACCACACCTGCAGTCCGGTCCGCCTGCCCTCTCCTTCCTCTCTCTTCCAAAAACCACCACAAACGTGTCGTGAGGGGTGTGGGTGTGGGGGCTAAACTCATAAATGAACTACCTATCGAAAGTCGCAAGCTCACCCGTTTCTTGTTAGAGCCGTTTTGTGAAACAGTGATATAAAATTTACATCCTGCACCGAAAGAGATAAGAACAGCAGGGAAACAAAGGTACTTGGGAGGTTTTGTTAGGCCACCTGTGGGTCTGTAATTTCTTGGTCATAAAGCCAACAGCGTTCTCTAACAAAACCCGCTGGCGAACAGAAAGACATACAAACAGACAGGCAGGCTGACGGACGGACGGACGGACGGACAGACAGTAAGGCTGACGGACGGATGGACGGACGGTCAGACAGACAGACAGACAGACAGACAGACAGACAGACAGACAGACAGACAGACAGACAGACAGACAGACAGACAGACAGACAGACAGACAGACAGACAGACAGACAGACAGACAGACAGACAGGCAGACAGACAGACAGACAGACAGACAGACAGACAGACAGACAGACAGACAGACAGACAGACAGACAGGCAGACAGACAGACAGACAGGCAGACAGACGGAGACAGACAGACGGAGACAGGCGCACAGACAGGCACACAGATAGGCACACAGACAGGTACACAGACAGGCACACAGACAGACCGACCGACCGACCGACAGACAGACAGACAGACAGACAGACAGACAGACAGACAGACAGACAGACAGACAGACAGACAGACAGACAGACAGACAGACAGACAGAGAGACAGACAGACAGACAGACCGACAGACAGACAGACAGGCAGACAGACAGATAGACAGGCAGACAGACAGACAGACAGACTGATACGTACACATTCGCACCCCCCCCCCACCCCCATCCCCCCCCCCCCAACCCCCCCCCCCCCCCACACACACACATCATTTGAATTAGTACCAGTATTGAATATTTTTAGCTTGGTGTTATCCGGAAATGGTCATGCACAGCGTGCATCTCATTAACAATAGATGTAGACAACCGTCTGTCCCGGGTTTCTCCACAGACGCCAGTCCAGGAAACGTGACCGTCTCCCTCCTGACCCCAGAGTCTGCTCTGCTGTCCTGGAGTGGACAGCCCTCCTGTCTGGACCTGTCCCAATGGAGGGTGCGCTACCTCTTCCAGGGCGTGGAGGTCACGTTCGACGTGGACAAGAACACTACCTCTTTCACGCTCGCTGACCTCAAGCCCACCACTGTCTATAACGTGGATGTTCTCGCTGTCTACAACGACACAACGAGTTCTCCGACAACGGTCACCTTTACCACTGGTAAGCAACAGACGGAGTGATAATAGTAGTGCTGCTGCTGCTGCTACTGAAGACCATGGTGATCTCTGTCTGTTTCTGCCTGTCTGCCTGTCTGTCTCTCTGTCTGTCTGTCTGCCTCTGTGTGTGTGTGTGTGTGTGTGTGTGTGTGTGTGCATGTGCGTGTGCGTGTGCGTGTGTGTGTGTGTGTCTGACTCGCTGTCTCTCGCGGTCTCTCGCTGTCTCTCTCTGTCTCTCTGTTTCTCTGTCTCTGTCTCTGTCTCTGTCTCTACCTGCCTGCCTGCCTGCCTGCCTGCCTGCTTGCCTGCCTGTCTGCCTGCCTGTCTGTCTGTCTGTCTGTCTGTCTCTCTCTCTCTCTCTCTCTCTCTCTCTCTCTCTCTCCCCCTCTCTCTGTGTTTGTGTTTGTGTACGCGCGCAATCAAAATAGTAATTTGAATTTTGTAGTGAATAATTGTTTTCATCAGACTGGTGAACATCACGAATCGGTTCTTGCAGTGTTGCAGTGTTGCAGTGTTGTGAAGCTTTTCCTTCATCTTAGTGTGAACATCGCTTTTTCTGTCATGTTTGTTGCTGATTTTATTGTCTTGATTGTTGATGAGTTGTTCGGGGGAAAAAACTTATGTTAAACCCGTTTGTCATATTTGATGATTTAGTTGTTAATGACTGGCATTTTCTCCTCTCATTGATTATTGTTTATACTCCAATCGCTATGTGAATTGTGTTCTTGTCACTCTTTTTTATTTTCATTTCAGATACTGACATTACTGCCACATTTTAAGCATTTCCAGAGTCCTGAACTTCCTAGTTTGCATATCAGCTCCATGTCGATATGGAAATTGTGTTTACATTCTTGCTGAATACTCAAAGTTTCTCAGAAAGAGGAAGGGGTCTATGCCATATAAGGTGATATGCACAGCTGAGTGTACTCATCAAGGCACTCACACAGGACAACGGTAAATATGTAAGTTCATCACGGACTTTCCAAATCTGTGAAATTTGACATGAGCTTAAAACAAACCACAAAATTATAGCTATCTTTGACGGTTTATACTAACAGAGAAAATAATTTATTCAAAATTATGGCAGGTCAAGGACAAGGGCAGGCAGAGACATCTGCGTCCTGGAAAGGCGTTCAAACCAATTTTCGGCATATACATATTATCCATCAAACAAATACTCACACACACACACACACACACACACACACACACACACACACACACACACACACACACACACACACACACACACACACACACACACACACACAGATACACGCAAAAATAACCCCACAGAAACAATCTCATATTTATCATTACCATAACATCATTGAGTTAAGCACCAAAATCCCACAAGTCTCTATTTCTAAGTTGTGGGAAAAGGTGTCCAAATTCTATCATGAATTGTCCAAATAAAGGTGCATTTTACTCTGTATGGCCGAGACTTCTTGACATGTTTCCTTTTTATTTCAGCCCATTTTCTCATGCAATGTGGACGAGTAGACCTGATCATGCGCAATACAACTGTTTGTTTGTGAATTGGTGACTTGCCATGCGTTATTAACTATGTGAAAAATGCATGTTTGAACCATTGTTTCGAAATATTGTATGGCTTGTTTCGCATAGCAGGCAGCTCGAGCCGTCTATGCACAATGGCGGTGAGGGCTGTGGCAGTCAGCAGAGAAGGCATCATGCTGGATCTGGATCAGTCGAAACACCAGAGACCAGAGCCCTACTGTCCAACAATAGCGGAAGCAGGCAGTTTCTGCCCCATGATGCACGCAAGGCGTGCAAATCTGAAGGCAGCAGACGAGCTCCTATAGCTATAAATAGGTGTGGCCCTCCCCCGAGAGTGTCAGGAAAAGTACATGTAAAGGGCCGACCCACTTGTTGACGGGAGCTCTTCCTCTGAAGACCGTCTGTTGCCTCGCTCCGTAGGGAGTATCTTGCCACGTAACAAATGCTCCTGATACGAACACTATGATCTTTATTCAAGTTCATCAACACCTTATTCAACAGTGGTAATTTCGATTTCGATACGTTTCTCTTGTGATACAGTTGCTGAGAGTATTTGTAATACTTTCTTTTGCTCGTTTGTTTCAAGGAATGGCTAAGTATTTTACATTATCAATCAAAAGAATGTTGGGGGGATAGCATGTACTTCTTTCTTGTTCTAGTATGATACAATGCAGAGAGTATTTTGAATGGCTCTTTCTCTTGCAATCTTAAAGTCCAAGTGTTCTGCGTATTTCTTTTCCTTTGTTTGCTCAGGGCACGTGCTCTCATTTCTGTCTTGAGCTTTTTACAGCGTAATGGAAAGAGCTCTATGATGCGATGATGAAGGCCCCAGGTATGTACCCTGACTACTTTTACATCCTCCCTCTCTCTCTCTCTCTTTCTCTCTCTCTCTCTCTCTCTCTCTCTCTCTCTGATGCCACGCATCATTCCCTTGTCCATCACGTAATGAATAGGACGAAGATGAGCTGTATTTCTTGTTTAGATGACCTGTTTACGAGGCAGAATTACATGTTTTGTGTGTTTGATCCAACGTATTACATTGATGTTCATGATGTTCTGTCTCTCTTTCTTCCTAGGTATGTCTGTTTGTCTGTCCGTCCGTCCGTCCGTCCGTCCGTCCGTCCGTCCGTCCGTCCGTCCGTCTGTCTGTCCGTCCGTCCGTCTTTCTGTCTGTCTGTCTGTCTGCCTGTCTGTCTGTCTGTCTGTCTGTCTGTCTGTCTGTCTGTCTGTCTGTCTGTCTGTCTGTCTGTCTGTCTGTCTGTCTCTCTCTCTCTCTCTCTCTCTCTCTCTCTCTCTCTTTCACACACACACACACACACACACACACACACACACACACATATATATATATATATATATATATATATATATATATATATATACACTCGCACATACACATGCACACACAAGCACGCACATATCTCTGCACATCCTCCCCTCCCCCTCCCCCCTCAGTACCCCCCCCCCCTTCTCTCCCTCTCCCACACGTATCCTCGCTCCAACCCACCCCGCATTCCTACCCCAGACTTTCTCTATCAGCGCCCCTCTCTCTCCTGTATAATTATATGCATAGTAGGCATCATGCAGACAAACGGAGAGTACTCAAATGACATGCGACTATAACTAAGTGAAGAACTGAAATATGTATTAATTAAGGAATTCAGCCTCAAGGATATAATTACGATGAATATGCACATATTTTTAGCAGGTGCTTAAATTTTTCTTTAAAACATTAGCTCTCCCTCCTTTACAACCACCCTTATCCTCCTTTCAGGTGTCTTGCACTACGGCGATATCTTTGCAGAGATGGAAGCAGAGATGGAACCACTGCGACGAGCTGCAGGACTGAAGAGCCATCCCTGCAGACAGAACGACTGCGGCATGCGGGGCAAAGCCGGATGCTATGGGAGGTGTCAGGCTGGCCTTTGCACGCGTCACGGATCTCTGTTGCTGGCTGCCTTGGTGTCAACTGCACGTGATTCACGTCACACATCCTGCATGGAGCTGGGGCCCGAGCATCCTCGTCCCGCGCGTGGCGCCATGGACATTATTCACGCGAGATACTTCCGGTTTTCAAAACGAGACGGACTTTGCAAAAATATGGGAGTCTTCTATGGCCAGCACCAGTACCAGTACATGGAGTGGAAATCTCCTTCATGTGCCTCCATTCTCGCATGGAATTGTTGAAATATGTGCAAGTGATGTTGTTTTTCTTGTTTATAGCTGGGAAACTGCAATGTTTACACCAGGAAGCAAGAGCATTCGATCACTTTGCACGACCTAACGTAGTAACAACCTCTACTCATGAGAAACCTATTGTGATTGGTCCAAAAATATAAATCAGCCAATGGTAGAGAGCCATGTATAGAGTCTTGATCACACCGGACATGTTGATGTCGGCATGGCAGACGATGCAAGCCCACCTGGCAGTAGTCGCTTATCTCGCAGTTTTGACCCAAAATTAAGTATATGATCAGATATAACAAACTATCTGCAAAGACAGCCCATGGTTATATTAGCGTAATAAATTAACACATAGGCTTACTGACCTTATTTCAAGAAACACCGGTCATAGTGATCAACACTACGAGATTTAGATCTACAAGAGTGAAGAGAGAAGGGTAACCTGTTTTACCTTCGATGTCATGCACAAATCCTTCGATGGACTTTTCGTATCCTTTCCCTTTCTTTCTACTTGGTATGTAGTAGTAGTAGTAGTAGTAGTAGTAGTAGTAGTAGTAGTAGTAGTAGTAGTAGTAGTAGTTGAGAGGCTAGATGTAGGCTGTGAAGCCTTTTGAACGCCCCATCGTAATGTGTAGCGTTATATAACATAAGGTCTTAGCGCAATTTTCCTATTGCGACAGTGTCGCTCATCATAGCTTCTAGATAACGATATGAATGTAGGATCCTTTACCAGTTGGTTTTTGAAAACTTTAGTAGTCGGTGCAGTCACCACGATTCCTTCTTACTTTTAGTGAGTGCAGATTCAAATACTCTACGCGCTCGCTGTAAGACATCTCCCGACATTCACTCAACAACTTTGTAGCCCTGCGCTGGACTCGCTCCACAGCCTCTGACTGGTTTTTTTAATGTGGGCACCAACATCACTTGCCCATATTTCCGCGTTTCCATGCGAGAATGGAGGTACATGAAGGAGATTTTCACTCCATGTACTGGTACTGGTGCTGGCCATAGCAGACGCCATTATTTTTGCAAAGTCCGTCTCGTTTTCGATTTCAAAATGGCCGCTGCGTGAATAACGTCTATTGCGTGCGCAGCCAGCCACCCGGTAGGTGTGTTTGTTGTGCCTCGCTTTCTGCGCAGTAGCTGCGTCCTTGTGGCTCAGTATTAATGAGGTCTTCTGAGGCTCAGGGATTCGGTAGCTGATACGGGGTTTCTGTAGCTCATGTAAGGATGCTGTAGCTGATACGAAAATGCTGTAACTCGTACGAAATGTCGTTGCTTAAAAGAGCAGGCAGAGGTTTATGGAAATTTGCTGCTGCACATGACACTGCTACAGCTAACATGAAACTGCTGGAGCTGCTGCTGCTGATACAGTACAGGAATTGCATATAATGTCCCTTGGTATTTACAGAAGAAGACTGCTGTAGCTCACAGTAGACTTTTGTAGCTGACACAGCATGGCTGCAGTTTGCACAAGGCTGCCGTAGCTGACACAGGGCCGTTGCACCCAACATTGGGTGCTGAATTGGTGCAGGTGTCACATGGATCATGTAGCTACCAAATGTCCTCTGCTATCACACACCACAAATCGATCGCAGCCAGAGCTTTCATGGGTATTCTCTTCCTTCTCTCATACCTAGAGATTCCAAATGGTATAGTTTACAATGCACACGCGGATTTTTCGTTTCTTTCTAATTCGCTGTTTCGAATAACTTGCAATAGTTCTGAGGAAAAAAGAGATTCGGTATGGGTTGTTTTCTGTGCAGAAAGGAGTCATTCGTGTGTCAGTTTCAACAATTCTCTTCTAACGTGTCGAATACGTTAAATCACGTAACTAATGAATAAAAAAGTTATCACGAACAGGCACAGCTTTCATGAAGACCGGGAAGACTACCTCACAGAAAAATCTTGCTCATGTCTATGCCCCTATTCATGTCTAATGGCTGTGGCGATGATGGCTGTGGCGAGGGTGATGGCGGCATTGGACATGGTGACGGTGGTAGTGGGAAATGTGATGGTGGTGATAACACTAATAGTCTTTACAACTTTTGTTGCAAGTTCCTGAGACAACACCAGTCCTAACTCTGAAAACACAAGGATGGGAGATTGGAGAATATTTCTGATTCTTTGCGTCGTCGCCGTGTGTGTGGCAGAAGGTCTTGCAACAAGTGTCTCCTGGAGTGGATAAGTTCAGTGTTTCTTATGATAATCTCTTCTTTTCAAAGATCTTGGTTTACCAAGTCTTCGGCATGTTGCTACAGGTGTTCTGACTGTCACTTCTTGTCCTCATAAGTTGCTTTGTGCCCAATGTTTATGTCATTGAGTGTAGGATTACTGGTTTGATAGAAGTTTGGCTAGGCAGACTGATGGGATAACTGATCCTTTCTCAAGATGATAAGTGTGTGTGTGAACCCTTGACGATGGAATCACGTGTTGCTTTGCTTACTGTGGCTGATCGTTCAACTTCCGACTGGCAGGCATCGATGCACTTGCCACAGATGTATGCCGTGGTCAATACGTTGATGTTCGTCTCTATAGCGGCTGGCGACCGGTTCCAGACCTTTTGTCGGACCATCGCTTTGCCATCAAGACGTCTGCAAGCGGGAATTACAGGTTGGCCACGGTGCTGATCTGGAAAACTGGGGGACCCTGGCACAATACAGCCACAGGAGCCGAACTGTTCAATAGCCCGGGCAGAACAAAACAAAAGACGATGCTAGCTATGGGGGTAGAGAAGGCTGCGAAGATGTGAACATTAATTAGAGTAACTGACTTGAAAATGTTAACTTACTCGCTTTCGCCTCATTTTCAGGCATTTCACGTCATACCGTCATTGTGGGCTCCACCGCAGTTGGGAATGTATCTACAGAACTTGGAACGGGTAAATCAAACATTTTGTCACCGGAATTTTAATTTCCTTATCATCGCTCAGCAATTAATTTGTGCCAATGAACTATGTTCACATCGGCTATATTTTCCATTGCTTTCAATTGTCAAAACTGTATGAACCACGCGGCATGTGTTTCCTCAAAAAACAAAAACAAGTTCCATCTGCAGATAGATTTATCGTTAGCAATCGTTTCTAAACCGCATACGCTTCCATTTTGCATTTGCCTCCATATCGCAATGCCGTTAGTGTAACACGTTTGACAACCAGCGTACCGTGAATTTGTTTCAAATTTTAAAATCGAAATCTGTACACGTTTTCAAATAACTTTTAAGTACAAATATAATAAGGAAAGATTGACTCGTTTTTTCATCAAATGTAAATTCATTCATCTCTATCGTGTGAATCCTGAACCAAGGGAAGAGGCACAGTTTTCCCGACTTTTCTGTACCTCTGCAGGGCCCGACATCCGCCCTATATTTGGAGCTCATGGACAGTTAGCCAGAGGTAAAACACAAATTCGGGTGGTTAACTCTCTGACCGAAGGCAAGCTGCCACCACCACGCATTTCCATGGGTATCAATTTCTGCTTACTGTTGGTCTTGACCGGAGGTAAATTCAACGGAGAGGTCCCTCGGGCCCCCCGCAGTGTTAATCTGCTTAACCGGAGGTAAGAATGGCGGCGGACTGCCGTCGCTTCAAAACTTCTACGGCTTATATTTTTAAAAATTCGTCTCTAAGTTGCAAGACATCCTAATGCCAAAAGCTTAATTTCTTGTGCAGGTCTACATCACCGTATCTTTCCAATCGGTGCAGTCCTGCTGGAAACACACGTTTTAGCTGGAAGTTTGGTGGTGACCCCAATCAAAAAGAAAACTCATCAATGTTAATCACATCCATTATCACTCTGTCCAATGTTGCATCAGTGGTCTAAAGAAACAAGAGTCGCTTATCACCCGAGTGGCCCCGTATCGTTTCTCGGCCGATGCGATCCTTTCTTCTTTTCGCCCTCCAATTGACAGTTAGCTGCTTTGTAATATTATTTTCATATTCATAGTGTAGGAATATAATTTTATTGAAGAAATGTGCTTAAAATCCCAATTATTGCCTCTTCGTTCCATAAATCACTGTTCGTGTGGCGTTTAGCTTTTTTTATTCACGGGGGAAATTCTCTCCTATTTCCCTCCTGAGTTAATGGGGCAGGGCGACCTTCCCTCAAAGAGCATGAATATGTCAACCGCAAACCTCTCTCCCTCTCTCTCTCTCTCTCTCTCTCGTTCGCTCTTTCTCTCTCTCTCTCTCTCTCTCTCTCTCTCTCTCTCTCTCTCGTTCGCTCTCTCTCTCTCTCGCTCGCTCGCTCTCTCTCTCTCTCGTTCGCTCTCTCTCTCTCTCTCTCTCTCTCTGTCTCTCTCTCTCACTCGTTCGCTCTCTCTCTCTCTCTCTCTCTCTCCCTTCTCTCTCTCTCTCTCTCTCTCTCTCTCTCTCTCTCTCTCTCTCTCTCTCTCCCTTCTCTCTCTCTCTCTCTCTCTCTCCTTCTCTCTCTCTCTCAGTTTGGGGGTGGGGTGGAGTGTTGCTTCATTTTAATATTTTCGTAAGGAATGAATGTAAGACAGACAGCAATGTCTAATTCATTAATACACCTAGTATAATCACGTTCATTTCATTCAATTCAATTCAGTTCAATTCTCTCTAGTTTGTTCAAAAATCACATCATCTAGCCATAAGGCTGAATTCTCTTACCCATATCATATCACCCAATAGTCACACGCATGCGGAATAATTGAGTTGAAGGGAATCTCGGTTAATCTAAAAATAGGTGGCTGTCAACTGAACGGAGGCTGCTCGAAGCGCATGCATAAGAGTTTCTAACCGCTGGTGCTAGATTAACCGCGGTCCGAAACTGAGGAAGGTAATTTGACCGGAGGTAGAATTAACATTCAACATGAATACAGGTCCTGATCGGCCGCTATTATCGGATATTTTCTCAATCTACGCAAGGGGAAAAGGCTGCTTGTGTTTTTGCGTTATGAGCGAGCCGCATTACAGTGATAGATGCAACGAAATGATTAATCTCTATCCTTAGCTCTTGACTCTTTTATTCTTTTGTTGAATGGTTAGGCGTTATACACGTTATTCCCGCAGTCTCACCTCGTCATGAAGTACTCAGCTCGTCATCAGGTCTTGCCTAACTTGATCGCACCAAATACGATGTGTCTCAAAATACTAATGCCCAGACGTTCCATGTGAAAATCTGTGGTACATTAAGGGCACTGCCGGAGCAATTACATCTGATACGTCAACTTTAATGATTTGATTCATCGCATCATCCATTGCCTGGCTACTTTCTGTTGCGTGAATTGGATGGAACACTATTTTCCGCATGCACGAACCGTTCAAAAGAAAACAAAACCATGTAATGTCAGCCATTTAGACGACATTCTAGATCACTTCAAAGTTGAGGCTGCAACTGAAGGGGTATAGAACAGTCGGTCAAATTGGGGCGTTTCCCCGAATGCTGGGCTTCTCACGACAGAGATGAAAGAATTATAATGAAAAAAATCCTGATCAACTTTTGCAATTATGTTCATATGCAAAGGTCTGCGGTTTTCCGGGTGTGTGTGTGTGTGGGGGGGGGATCACCATACTCTGGTCGTCAAATGCGCTATGTGGACAAGATAAGATGATATCCATCAGGAGAAATGAATTACTTTAATCAAGTTATGCTTTCATAATGATATATATTCAACTTAGTAGCTGCATGTCAATCTCGCCATCAACGCAGCCCTTCTCGGATGCCTAAACAGCCTGCGGCGACGAGGACGAACTATAAAAGTATCTAGATTGAAGAGAGCTGCATCACACACACACACACACACACACACACATACACACACACGCACTCTCTCTCTCTCTCTCTCTCTCTCTTAAAACTAAAGTAGTTGTATTTTGCCAACAAAAAAGCGTTTCTGAGAAATATCAGAGGAAAACTCATTAGGAGATTTTATACTGACTGGGAAATGCGAGTTAGGAACAGTAGCAGATACTCCTTCGATAGACTATTCAAAATATCATTTGAACTGAACAGTCCCTCTATGACAAAGATTTAAAAAAAGTATTTAGAGATATAAACATACGTTTTAGGATGGGAATTACATATTTGTTCACTCATAAATACAGATACGTGACAGGTGATGGTTTTAACGTGTGTCCGCTCTGCAGAGAGCGAGAAGAAACAGAGACTCATTTTCTTCTCTATTGCTCTACATTACACGATTTAAGGGAGCGTATCTTATTTGTTTCTTTAGATTTCATCATCGATGAACCGGTAACACCCTTAATGTCCAGTAAACAAATAAGGACCATAAGATCTACTAGCATGTTTTTATATAAGGCATTTAAACGAAGACAAGATGCGCTTGAGTCTGCGGAGCGGGACAGCTTTATATTCTCTCTCTCTCTCTCTCTCTCTCTCTCTCTCTCTCTCTCTCTCTCTCTCTCTCTCTCTCTCTGCACGCGCGCATGCGCGCGCGCGTGCATTTCTGTAACTATGTGCGTGTATGTGTGTGTGTGTGTGTGTGTGTGTTTGTCATTCTGTGTCTGTCGGTGTCTGTGTGTCTCATTTTGTTTGTGTCTTTCTCTCTGTGTGCGTGTGTCTATGTGTGTGTGTGTGTCTGTGTGTGTGTCTGTGTGTGTGTCTGTGTGTGTGTGACTGTGTGTGTGTGTGTGTGTGTGTGTGTCTGTCTGTGTGTGACTCGGTCCGTCCGTCCGTCCGTCCGTCCGTCTGTCCGTTCGTCTGTCTGTCTGTGTGTGTGTGTGTGTGTGTGTTAGTGTGTCTGTTTGTGCGTGTGTGTCAAAATGTCTGTCAACATGACTGTCTGCTTACCCGCCTGCATGTCTGCCTGAAGAGAGTGCAGAGTTGAACAGTACTCGGAGACAAGATAAAAATAATAAAAAGCACGGCCAAGCCGTGGAAAACAAGGCAAGTGCAGACGAATCCCAAGGCAGCTTGTGAATGGGGTCACTGGAGAGGGGTCGGTACTTAATGGACGGGGTCGGCTCTCTATTGCGGGGGGCCGCTATTGCGGGATTATTTTGGTCAAAAGTTCTTAAGGCCATTTTGATTCTTTTGTCCTAAAACACCTAAAAACCATAAACTTTTTATAACTTTTTTTAACTTAACATTTTTTTTCGGATTTTACCGATAGCGCTCAGCCTAGGCCGCACACGCCACCCCGCCTGACTGACTTAGCCTGTCCGGGGAGTTTCACCTAAACCAGGACGCGTTACTTTTTGTCACGTTTGTGTCCAACATCAGCGCCGGGCCTGTAGAGGCCAAAACAGTAACCTGGCCAAAACAGTAACCGGAAGTCATCGCAGAGTTATCTGCGAGGGACGTGCTTTATGCAATTTACCGCTCCTGCACCTGTTCTTCGCATGGAATATATTCCGACAAACGACGCATTAGTTGCTTTACGAGGTTTTGGTGCATTTGTGTAGTTTAACACATGATGTACCGTTCAAAAAAGTTTTTCCCCGTGTAAAGCCATCTCCCCTGCCGGAAATAATATGGGAGTCACCTCCCTGTAGTCTGTTTGTAGTCTGGTTTTATAAAACGCGACCGTTGACTGACTTGGCACGCCCGGGGAGTTATGCTAAGATCCGGCCGCGTAAATATATCTGCGTTTTGTGACAAACGTCTTGCTCGGCGGTACTGTACTCCATGCACCTTAACGGTGCGCGTGATTCGGGTGTAATCTTAAGCTAAACGACGTTCCGAATGTTTCCGACTTCGACCATTTCAGCAGCGCCAATAAACGTCGTTTAGCTTAAGATTACACCCGAATCACGCGCACCGTTAAGGTGCATGGAGTACAGTACCGCCGAGAAAGACGTTTGTCACAAAACGCAGATATATTTACGCGGCCGGATCTTAGCATAACTCCCCGGGCGTGCAAAGTCAGTCAGGCGGAGTGGCGGGTGCCGTCTCATTTTAGAGTGGAATTTTCAGCACGTCCCGAGCAGATAACTCTGCGATGACTTCCGGTTACTGTTTTGGCCAGGTTACTGTTTTGGCCGCTACAGGGCCCTGGAGTTAGGGCGTAGTGACCACCCGTTGAGAGTCAAACGTGGGATGGAGTTAGAATATAAAGCTTCACCCGTTATTGATAAAAACCGAAAAAAGGTTTTTTAAAAAGTAACAATTTTATGGTTTGTTAGGCGTGTTAGGACAAAAGAATCAAAATGGCCTGAAGAACTTTCGACAAAAAAATCCCGCAATAGCGGCCCCCCGCAATAGCGTACACATTCCTAATGGACTGCCGTCCCCTGTTCGGTAAGCGCGGACTCTGCATGCTGCATGAGAGGAGAGGGAGACCTACGATTTGCATATGCAGATTGCTGTGTTGAGGAGTGTTACAGCGGATGGCCATAGCTCGTTTGTCAAGAAAGTTTTCAGCAACATAAGTAAGCCAGTATGAGAAGCAATGCTGCCTGTTATTTTAAAAAGTCTGGCGTCCAGATGTTAAAAGTATACATTAATCGTTTTCGAGAGTTTTCCGAAACCCGTCACCTGTCCGAGCATTCGCAAGTTCCGCCACAGTATCCCAGTGAGAGTAGGCCACGGTGCCCCTACTGCGTACTGCAACTGTGGCAACACGTCAGTGCAGACAACACAACTGCGTCACACTGAAAGTTCCGGATGTTGGGCTGATTGGAGGTGTGAGCCTGACCTTTGTACGTGTTATGGATCTCAGCCTGAGTAGGTATCCGCTGCACGTGGTGCATGTAGATCATTCTGGTTGGAGTTGTCGCCCTTGCAAGACCTGCTGCTGTCACCAGCTGCCAGGTAGGTTCTTTTGCTATCTCGTGCGCATGCGCGCGCGTGTGTGTGCGTGCGTGCGAGTGAACGAGAGAGAGAGAGAGAGAGAGAGAGAGAGAGAGAGAGAGAGAGAGAGAGAGAGAGGCAGCAATGAAACTCGACATCATTGTCACTGCAGCAACACGTTTTCAGCAGCGACGTCTTGGCATTGCACGAGAAGCCGGTTACACCTGATATTGCTTGCAGAAGTTTGTTTTTGTCATGGCTTCTGCTCCTTGTTAGCTTGTGCATAGGCAAGATGCTTTAACTGTTACATTTATAAACTTCAGCCACATCGCACTGGATGCATAAGCATACATGCTAAATGTGGCTTCTAATCCCAAATGGTAAGATGCATCGAGTTCATCATCTGAGTCGTCAGGTAATTCTTGAGAAGGATCGCCAATGTCCTCTGCTAATCCTTCCATTAGGAACTTCGAGCAATTTCCCTTGGAACGAAGTATCTTCAGACAGTGTACGAAACGCACCCTATTGTGTGTACGAAACGTCGCATGTCCGAAACGCCCCGTGTGCGAAACGTCGCACTCTCCATAGCTTTAATCTTTCTCGCAAAGGAAATCTGCCTGAATTCAAAATTATGTCGGACCCCTTTACTTCTCGTTAGTCATTATCAAGGCAGTCACTGAGGTTCCCTTTGTGCTCCATCCTAAACGTGACAGTTCGATTTTTCTATTTGGAGAGAGAATGTAGAAATGTTGAAGTTGATTTAAAAAAAAGAATACATCTCTTTCCTTTGCCTCCAGACGTGTGCTCAACATCTGAGTGTTCTCCAGACTTCCAAGATGGCGGATGGAGGACGAGGCAGCGTGCGAGCTGCCGCACTTTTCGTCTTCCTCGTCGTACTGTGCAGTCAGGGGCTGGAGACCTTCGCATGGACGGGGTAAGCTGCGGTTTGAATCGTTCTGTTTTCAAGCACGTTGTCCTCCAAATGTGGGGAAAAGTCTGACCTCATCCACCATGGCAACAGAGAGACAAGCGTAAATTGCACAATTTGAAAATAGCTTAGATGAACGTTTATAACTTCATCGTGAAAAATCTGCTCTGTTTTTCCAGCCATACTCCCAGGCTGACCGCCAGAGTTACACTGGACTTTGTCGTAAGTAAGATATAAAGCCAAAGTCGCTGGAATAAGTGAAGAGAAGAGCAGCATTAGGATGTTATGTCACTCGAGGTCGTTTGACGGATGAAATCGACACTCCAAGAATACAGTATAATACAGCAATAGCATATTGCAGCAGCAGCAGCAGCAGCAGCAGCAGCAGCAGTTATTGTTGTTTCTTACTCCCTGTATGTAGATTGCACAAGCGTCCTGTCATAAATGCAATTACCAGTTTCATGATTTACTTCAGGAAAGTTTGTTCTCTTTATACCTTCAGCAACATCGAGCCCTATACATATTGCACCTGTATTAGGTCACGGGAGTGTGCGTACCGCACGAGTGGGGGGTAAGTGACTTTGTGATTTCTTTACCTGGTATGGAAGAAATATAGTTTACCTTGCATGCAACACTGAAACCTGTTACAAACTGCACTGTCTTGGAGTGTTTCCTACAACGATACAGCGTATGTTATACTCATTCACATCTCCACCAAAAACAAACTCACATCTGTGTGCTCTCTGCGGTTTGTGGGTGTGCATTTACGCGGTAGGCTGCAATGCAGCGTTGTCTTGCATGCTCTGCTTTGAGTTTGCCAGTTGCATTGCATACGGTGGTGGCGTGTTGCATGCGTGTAGTATGTAATGTGCGTGTGTGTGGTGTGAGTGTGCGAGAGAGAGAGTAAGAGGAGAACGAGAGAGAGAGTGAGAGACAGGGTAGAGGTGGAGGGGGGGGGGAGGAGGAAGAGATAGGAGTGGGATGAGAGAGACGAGTCCGTAGCATGAGAGAGATGTAGAGAGAGAGAGAGAGAGACACAGTGTAACGAGAGGAAGAGTGTAGTACGATGCAGAGGAGAGAGGATAGTGCATGCGTGTGTGTGGTTGTGTCGTGCGATGATAGTTAGTGGAAAGTGTGAGAGACAGAGGAGAGAGAGGGAGAGGAGAGAGATAGAGAGAGCAGAAAAGATGAAGAGAGAGGTGAGGTGTTAGAGAGAGGTGTGATGGCAGGGAGGGAAGAGATGGGGGCGGGAGGGTCGAGGGTAGAGAGTAGAGACGAGAAGAATAGATGAGATAGTAAGGCTAGGAGAGGGATCTGGGCGGGAGGGAGAAAAGTGCGATAGATCGTTTTCGGCACGACCCCGGGCACTTGGGTCTGCGCGTGTGTGTGCCAACCGGGGTACCGTTGGTTACTGGGACGCTAAACCCTCTTTTTCGTCCTATGTATGCTCGTTTAATTATGTGCGTGGATAATGCGCTAGGAAAAGATATGATCTAACAGGTTGTCTCTTGTTGCTTTCCTATTATTCCTGATCGCTCCGCGTCACCCTATTCCGCGCGCCTCGCTCCTCCTCCTTTTCTGCTTCCTACTCCTCCTGCTCCTTCTCCTCCTGCTCCTTCTCCTCCTGCTCCTTCTCCTCCTGCTCCTCCTCCTCCTGCTCCTCCTCCTCCTCCCTCCTCCTCCTCCTGCTCCTGCTCCTCCTGCCCCTCCTGCTCCTGCTCCTCCTCCTCCACCTCCTGATTCTCCTCCTGCTCCTGCTCCTCCTCCTGCTCCTGTGCTCGCTGTCCTCCGCCTCCTACCTGCTCCGCTCCTCCTCCTTTTCCTCCTCCCCTCCTCCTCCTCCTCCTCCTCCTCCTCCTCCTCCTCCTCCTCCTCCTCCTCCTCCTCCTCCTCCTCCTCCTCCTCCTATTCCTCCTCCTCCTATTTCTCGTCCTCCTCCTATTCCTCCTCCTCCTCCTATTCCCCCTACTCCTCCTCCTATTCCCCCTCCTCCTCCTATTCCCCCTCCTATTCCTCCTTCTCCTTCTATTCCTCCTCCTCCTCCCCCTCCTCCTCCTCCTCCTCCCTCCTCCTCATCCTCCCTCCTCCCTCCTCCCTCCTTCCTCCTCCTCCTCCTCCTCCTCCTCCTTCCTCCTCCTCCTCCTCCTCCTCCTCCTCCTCCTCCTCCTCCTCCGCCTCCTCCTCCTCACGCCTCCTCCTGCTCCTCCTCCTGCTTCCTCCTCCTGCTGCCTCCTCCTCCTCCTCCTCCTCCTCCTCCTCCTCCTCCTCTCCTATTCTTCCTCCTCCTCCTCCTCCTCCTCCTCCTCCTCCTCCTCCTCCTCCTCCTCCTCCTCCTCCTCCTCCTCCTCCTCCTCCTCCTCCTCCTCCTCCTACCAATCTTGGTGGCGTTAAGTCAAACATTCGCTGAAATTATTTTAATGAATCAGGTTTTCCTGATCATGAAGTGCCAAAACAAACACACAAGCACACACACACACATACACACACACACACACACATTCACACACACAAACACACAAACACACACACGCAAACACACACACACACACACGCAAACACACACACGCACGCACATACACACACACACTCGTACAGAAACATACACACATTATGTTGATTTCCATGTTTGCAACTTTATGCAACACTTAGCAGGTGTTTCGGTTTGCAAAAAAGAAAAGCAATCATAGATACAATTATCGTAACCAATAATTCCTTAACCACGAGTTAACATAAACGAGTTTAACATACGTTTCTGTTGTCTCATGTCGAAATGCCGTTAGTGCAAGGACAAGACGATGTCCATCGGGAAAACGAATTACTTTAGTTAGGACACATGCTTCCATCATCCTTATTTTCTTGGAGAACAAAATCTTGCCACCAGCAGAACATTTCGCCTTGGATAACCGATAATTCCCCCTTACTTGATGTAACGGTTGTCTCTGTGTTTTGTTGACAGATGCGCT
Organism: Theodoxus fluviatilis; assembly: GCA_034096865.1. Taxonomy (NCBI): domain Eukaryota; kingdom Metazoa; phylum Mollusca; class Gastropoda; order Cycloneritida; family Neritidae; genus Theodoxus; species Theodoxus fluviatilis. The sequence continues at coordinate 1,349 of JAWQFJ010013631.1, read as the reverse complement.
TACTATCGCTGGGTGTGGAAGGACCGCTGCAACACCTACTTTCGATGCAAGACGGGATGGCAGGAAACTTCACCTGGAAGTCAAAACTGCAGCAAACCTGCTCCCACTGCCAGTGCTGGCTAGATGTCCGGTGCTAGCTGTCTAACACTAGCTGTTTAGCGCTAGCTGTCTAACACTAGCTCTCTAACACTAGCTGTTTAGCGCTAGCAGCCTGGTATTAGCTACGCAGCACCAGACGTGTGGTACATGCTGCAGCGTCCTCTCCACTTTCTCCAACCTGCGGCCATTTTAAGTCAGCAGGCTTATTCAAACTCTGCCACGGTCTAAGTGTCCACAATACACACTTGTACGTAAAGTAAGTGTGCATCTCTCCATATCGCACCCAAAATTGCTGAACATGGTCATTTGAATAAACAGTTTTCTTCCATCTCATTTTTCTTCGTCTTGACTTGACTTCTACGCGCTTTTTTCTTCTTCCAACAATCGAGAATTGAGTGTTTCTGCCTAGACTGTTCTGGCCTTGGCACCCTAAGTAGCAATAGAGTGCATTTCAGGCAAATAAATGACTTCATTTTGCTCACTGTTTCGTATACACATGGCATGGCGGTCCGTCCATTTTTGCTTATGACGTCATTGGCGCCACAGAATCGAACTTCCCTTTCTGGTACGAGCTCTACTCAGACGCAATGAGCTCTCTCTCTCTCTCTCTCTCTCTCGCTCTCTCTCTCTCTCTCTCGCTCTCTCTCTCTCTCTCTCTCTCTCTCTCTCTCTCTCTCTCTCTCTCTCTCTCTCCCTCGCTCTCTCTCCTCTCTCTCTCTCTCTCTCTCTCTCCCTCGCTCTCATCTCTCTCCGCTCGCTCTCTCTCTCTCTCTCTTCTCTCCTCTCTCTCCTACACCTCACCTCTCATCTCCCTCTCGCAGCGCGTCAAGCATTCAGTCAACCCTACATACGCATACGGACTACCTTGCCACCAAGGGAATCCCTCTGTCTCAGGCGACCACGGTCCCTCTCCTCCTCAATCTCTCAATCCTTCCATAATCAGACAACGTGCCAATCAGCAGCTCCGGACCACCTTGTTATCCGACTCTAACTGTCTACTCTTCTCCGCTCTCTCTCTCTCTACTCTCTCGATACGCTTCGGGGCACCACCCATTGAAAGGGCCAAAACGAAAAAAACAAAAGAAATGTAATCATGCTGAAAACATGTTAGTCGCTTCTTTTTTCACGCAATTCTCTCGTTGCACTCTCGTTCTTTACTAGTGTCCTTTGTAAATTGGACCGCATATCTGTTGCCTCTGGGCCTCGCTTTTTCATTTTTGCGACTCTGCTTCTATACCAGCGCCCTGAGC
>JAWQFJ010013628.1:45000-55633 GCA_034096865.1 Theodoxus fluviatilis | reverse complement strand
GCGGTGCATTCGGTGACAATAATTCATTTTTCTTAGAATGAAGAAACGCTTTAGGATTGGCGAGAAATACCTCTCTCCGCCAAAAAGAAAAGCACTGATATCGGTTTTGATGGGGTTGTTCAATTGTAATGGGCCCTCTCTCTCTCTCTCGCTTTTCTCTGTTTCTCAGCAGCACACACACCACACACACACACACACACACACACACACACACACACACACACACACACACACACACACACACACACACACACACACACACACACACACACACTAACACTAACACTAACACTAACACTTACACGACATGTGCAGGCATGCACACATACATGCACAGGTGACATACTTTCTCAGTAATTTTGAAGTTCAAGCTAAACCGTTCATACAAACCAAGCCACTCTTCACATTCTTTATTTCTAAAGTGTTCTCTTAGACAGTGTGTGGTAAACTCGGGTTTGAAGTTCTCCTCACATTGTTGTGTTCCTCTGTGGCTGAGTGGCGAGTGTGTTTGACCTGCAGTGGCTTGCAGCTAGTGGAAACGGTGTTCAAAGCTGTGCTGTTCCCAGAGTTACATCCCTGAGCAAGATGGGTAGCTCACATTGTTTCTCCTCACCCAGGAGTAAATTGGGGACCTGAGACTGAGAGGGCAGTGATGGCACCCTGTAGAGCAGATAACTCTTGTATGCGGCCAAGAGCCAGCATCAGGTTGGAAATCTCCCCAGGGAGTGGAGTTGGAGCAGGTACTGGAGCAGGTACTGGTGCAGGTATTGGTGCAGGTACTTGTGCAGGTGCTGGTGCAGGTACTGGTGCAGTCTGTCTGTTACTGTATTTGTCGTCAGGTGCCAGTAAAGGATAGATCAAGCTGCCCAGTGATCAGGGGGTAAAGTGTAAAGCGGTTTGAGACCCAGACATGGGTGATAAGTTGCTTTATAAAACCACACCTTTACTGTAGTCTTCATTTCTGCCTGCAGCTCCATCCTCCTGGGTTCCAAGGGCTATGTGGTGCCCAAGATCTCGGAGCGCCTGGAGAGTCTAAGAACTGCCACAACCTTCGAGCCTCTGGAGCCTGTGAGAGACACCGACATCCAGGTGAGGACTTTGAGCATACACCTGGTAGTTGATGAGTATTGCATACTGCCTGTGAGAGACACCGACATCCAGGTGAGGACTTCGGGCATACACCTGGTAGTTGATGAGTATTACATACTGCCTGTGAGAGACACCGACATCCAGGTGAGGACTTCAGGCATACACCTGGTAGTTGATGAGTATTGCATACTGCCTGTGAGAGACACCGACATCCAGGTGAGGACTTCGGGCATACACCTGGTAGTTGATGAGTATTGCATACTGCCTGTGAGAGACACCGACATCCAGGTGAGGACTTCGGGCATACACCTGGTAGTTGATGAGTATTACATACTGCCTGTGAGAGACACCGACATCCAGGTGAGGACTTTGTGCATACACCTGGTAGTTGATGAGTATTGCATACTGCCTGTGAGAGACACCGACATCCAGGTGAGGACTTCGGGCATACACCTGGTAGTTGATGAGTATTGCATACTGCCTGTGAGAGACACCGACATCCAGGTGAGGACTTTGTGCATACACCTGGTAGTTGATGAGTATTGCATACTGCCTGTGAGAGACACCGACATCCAGGTGAGGACTTTGTGCATACACCTGGTAGTTGATGAGTATTGCATACTGCCTGTGAGAGACACCGACATCCAGGTGAGGACTTCGGGCATACACCTGGTAGTTGATGAGTATTGCATACTGCCTGTGAGAGACACCGACATCCAGGTGAGGACTTTGTGCATACACCTGGTAGTTGATGAGTATTGCATACTGCCTGTGAGAGACACCGACATCCAGGTGAGGACTTCGTGCACACACCTGGTAGTTGATGAGTATTGCATACTGATTGCTTGGATTACATCCTTTTAGAAAAAGCTCGCTTTCCTTGCTGGATCTTGGATCTGAATTTGTATCATTTAGAAACTTGCTCATTTCTCTTTATGTCATTTGCCTTTTCATCATGTGTTTACAAATTTCCCATGTTTGTGTTTCTTAAATGCTAACATAGTTGAGTTTTATAATTGAAAAGTGATCCTTTAGTTTGCAAGTAGTAGGTTTATGTATGTATATTGCCATGTAGTAGTAGATATTGCCGAGACTTCCACTACTGAAGTAATCTCACCAAAGCTGTGATTTATGGAGATTGATACTATGTGTGCTATTATACAGAAGGAAATAAACTCATATTGTGATGATTGTTTTGACAATCTAAGCTAGTAATGTTCATCTGTTTGTTTGACTAGAACATTTTTATTGTTTCAGGGATTTTTGAGAAACGAGAGGGAAAATGCTTTGCTGGCTGTAATAGAACAAACTCGCAAAAATGTAAGTGGTTTTTGAATTTCATTTGATGCTATGCTTCCCTGTAGGTGATAGCATGCATTATCCACCTAACTTGTGTAATTGGAAGTATTTTCATTTCTCCAAAATTCAGTAACAATGATAAATATTCATGATTTAATGCAAGTGGACTTTTCCTCTGGCTTGCTGACAAATGTCAAGTGAACAGAATTGAAGAACAGCAGGAAGAAGGACTGTGTCAAAAAGTCTTCATGTGTCGTTTCGTATACACACATTTCATATGATGCCTGTGACAACAAGACTGAGAGGAAAGTCTTAAGTTAACACTCTATTCAAAACAAATGAAGAGTGATTTTATCCATCTGGTCATTTTATCCTCGCTTTCTTCCCCAGACCTTCGAGGAGGTGGAGCGTCGCCAGTGGCAATGCATGGAGAGTGAGTGGGAGAGGGAGAAGCAGAAAATCCTCAACTCGCTCCTGGGTTCGGGCCAGGAGAGCTTTGACCTGCAGGCTGACACGGAGGTAACTGCTCAAAGTGAAATGTAGGGCTGTAGAACCAGTGGTAGAACAGTGCAATGTTGGGAAAGGCTTCCAATGATGGGCCACACTAGTGGACTTGTCCGAGGAGAGGGGTGTGAGAAAGACAGCCAAGCTGGCGGGCCTAAGCCTCTCATTGGCTATAATTTTTATGAGGGTAAAAAAAAAATGTCTTCATATTCTTTTGTCATTGTGTGTGTGAATCACTGCCAATTCACTGCAGATTAAGCAACCAGATTGCTTGCCAGTCAGATGCTGTGACCCGCTAGCTTGTGTGGCCCTCCAGCTTGGCTGTCTTTCCACACCCCTCTCCTCGGAAGAATCTGTTAGTGTGGCCCGTTTCTGGAAGCCTTTCTGACAATTGTAATCTTGCCTATAAAAATGGCTTGCATTTACATTGTCACATTGATGAAGATACCTACTGACTGATAGGAAAACTGATTTTCTGAAATAATGGTTGCATTCGTATTCTAGTAGATTAGTAGATATCTTTTTTAAGTTATATGGTAGTTAAGAATGCAATATTAATGATGGAGGAGTGTATAAGTGAATGAAATGTATTTCTCTTCTTGACTTTGAATTATAACCATTAACTACTTATTATGGTTTTGAGATAGGAAATATATTTATGATGGAGGAGTGTATAAGTGAATGAAGGTTATTTCCTTTTTTGACTTTGAGTGATAACTATTAACTACTTATTATAGTATTGGGATGGAAAACATGTTTATAATAGCGGAGTGTACCACTTGAGACTGTGTTGCAGAGCTACCTGGCAGAGCCGACGTTTTCTCAGGGCCGAAGCAGCCTGGACCACATGGAGATGGCGTATGCCAAGCAGGTGGGGCGGTCTTTCTCTGTGGATGACGTGTCTCTGTTTAGGGACCCTGTATATTTTGTCTTGTGCCCTTAAGTGTGATGTCATTGCATTAGGTTTGGATGAGGTCAGTGATAGGTGGTGGGGTTGCTGTATATTTTGTCTTGTGTCCTTCTAATTGGGATGTCATATCATTAGATTTGGATGAGGTCAGTGATAGGTGGTGGGGTTGCTGTATATTTTGTCTTGTGTCCTTCTAATTGGGATGTCATATCATTAGATTTGGATGAGGTCAGTGATAGGTGGTGGGGTCACTGTATATTTTGTCTTGTGTCCTTCTAATTGGGATGTCATATCATTAGATTTGGATGAGGTCAGTGATAGGTGGTGGGGTTGCTGTATATTTTGTCTTGTGTCCTTCTAATTGGGATGTCATATCATTAGATTTGGATGAGGTCAGTAATAGGTGGTGGGGTTGCTGTATATTTTGTCTTGTGTCCTTCTAAGTGTGATGTCATATCATTAGGTTTGGATGAGGTCAGTGATAGGTGGTGGGGTCACTGTATATTTTGTCTTGTGTCCTTCTAAGTGTGATGTCATATTAAATTTGGATGAGGCCAGTGATAGGTGGTGGGGTTGCTGTATATTTTGTCTTGTGTCCTTCTTAGTGTGATGTCATTAGGTTTGGATGAGGTCAGTGATAGGTGGTGGGGTCACTGTATATTTTGTCTTGTGTCCTTCTTAGTGTGATGTCATTAGATTTGGATGAGGTCAATGATAGATGGTGGGGTTGCTGTATATTTTGTCTTGTGTCCTTCTAAGTGTTCTGTCAGTGCATTAGGTTTGGATGAGGTCAGTGATTGGTGATATGTACCCTGTATAGTTTTGCTGTTGTGTGGTTCTCAAGTGGTCTGTCAGTATATTAATTTTGGGTGAAGTGATTGATTTGTGAGGTTTTTCCTCAAGGTCATCCTTCAGTTTTAACTTTTGCCAAAACATGCCCAATCTTGCTCATTCAATAATGCGTTATAGTCTGTAGTGGGTCCCCCTGACAGTTCAAGAAGCGGTTGAAGTACTGTTCCTCTATTTTCATTCATCGTCCCTCCTCACCACCCACCACCCCCCATCCCCCACTCTCAAGCTCTTGTTTTCTTCCTTGTTTTCAGAAGTGATCAGAATGACCGATAACAAAGAGGAATGCTACTTGGCAATATTTTAATGGTTACAATTACATGGAGGTGGAAGGGATGGGGGACACAAAACCACAACAACAATTAAACCCCACCAAACTGCTGACATTTTGCCCAGAACTTGCAAGGGCAAAAAAGGATGTTCATGGTTGAGTTTGGACAAGATAAGACTGTGCGGATACAGTGCATCTTTGACTCATTTCCAGGTGTATGAAATGGAAAGTTATGTCCTCTGCAGGTGTTCGTGTACCATCAGAAGATAATAGACGGTGGAGTGCCACCAGACCTTGTGGAGTTGTTCCTGGAGGTGGCGCTGTCCATGGACGACAAGGTAGGAACTCTGGTGGATTGTGTGGACATTTTTTTGTTGATGTACGTGTTTTTGCCAGTGACTGGAAGTAATGCTGCCTTCCTCTACATGGGTGTTCAAAAGCTTTGTTCACTAGCCTGCAGGGCTATTTGCACATACAATTCACTAGCCCTTAAGATTTTTAACTCATTCCACATGAAGCCTAATGCAGGTGCTCAACGCCTCATTGCGAAGGTTTTTTGGGCGATTTTGATAAATCACCATGAAAACAGTCCTATACCCAGAGACTTGAAAGAGTAACATTTCCTCTTGCAAAATTAAAAGATATTCAAAAAAGTCACTATCATCCCACAGCATGCTATGAGAACACACAAACCATGTGTTTTCACTTTCTGACTTTTTATTTTCACTTGTGTGGTTGGCAAATCAACTGCTGATTCATTTAAACCATCACTCTGGCTTTCATATTCGTCCATCAAAACATTTTCTACATCATGATCCTTCCTCAATATTGACTTCTAAGACTTCTTCCGAAGACAAGCAGCATGAACGAGATCGACTGGGTGCCTTTTTGGCGAGGATGTAAACAAACTTAGGGTGTGCGTACTTCGAAACCGAATTCGACTTTTGTAAATTAATGATTGACAAGGGAAGTCACTCTGATATCGTCAAGTGGCATAGCAAAATAAGCCAACAAGATTTGTTTCCCTTGACTACTGCATTTCTCTACGGAAATTTTTCTTAGATCGGTTGCACAGATGCTATGTGACGCATAACGAGGGAACGCCGCCCCGTCACGCAGCATCTGTGCAACCCGTATGCAATGAGTTAAAGAGCCCATCTGAATCCTAATACCAGTTTATCTGGAAATGAATGCTTTTATCTTTCATGTTTATTTTCTCTGTCTCTCTTTTTCTTTTCCTTGTCACTTTGTTTCCACTTTTTTTCTGGCGGTAGCTCACTTGCAGCAAAGACACTACACATCCTTGCATTGCCTTACAACAAGCGCATCCATTAAAGATCAAATTTGCTCTCCTTGCCAACCAAGTGTCTACGTGACCGGAGGTCTCGTCAAAGATTATAGGTTACACAAAGATAGTTCATTAGCTCATTGTTGTGAGGATCGAGACACGTTGCGCCCCAAGCGGGAATGAATATGGGTGAATCAAGGGAAGTAATCACACCGCTTAGAGACATGTAAAAACTGCTTGTTTGTCGACGCGTTTCTGATGCGTTCCGATCATGTTTGTGAATAAATTTACGGTGTAATGTGTAATAAAATGATTTGCTGCAATAATGGAGGTGTTTTGGCTTTGTTTTTTGTAGCAGGCGTTGTGAACTCGAAATATTTGGTTCATCGAAATGGATGGTTCTGCGCATATATAGTCCGTTTCAACATTGCTCTGTCAGTGGAGACGCTACTGTTCGATTGCGTTCGTCTGCTAGTCACCTAGATGCATTCGGTGAGGTTTGTTTACTTATCTTCTGTGGGTTTTGTGCAGAAAGTATATGTTAAAACAGTCTAATATGAGTAATTTCGATTAATTTTTAATCTAATTAATATTTTTGCATGCTTTAACGCGGCTGAATCTTTGGCATAACTCCCAAGTCAGTAGCACTGACAGAGCAATGTTTAAACGGACTATAGGCTCACGGACATGCGCAGAACCATCCATTTCGATGAACCAAATATTTCGAGTTCACAACGCCTGCTACAAAAAACAAAGCCAAAACACCCCCATTATTGCAGCAAATCATTTTATTACACATTACACCGTAAATTTATTCACAAACATGATCGGAACGCATCAGAAACGCGTCAACAAACAAGCAGTTTTTACATATCTCTAAGCGGTGTGATTACTTCCCTTGATTCACCCATATTCATTCCCGCTTGGGGCGCTGCGTTTCCGAGCGTCTTGTAAGTTTATATAGCAAAAGCTCGGCATGAACTATCTTTGTGTAACCTATAATCTTTGGTCTCGTGGTGGGTTATTGCATAATCAGAAAGATGGCAGACATTGCGGCAGATGATATGACTAATGTGATCAAGTCGCAGAGACGAGTAAATAAGTATGACAGTTGTAAACATCATTTAAGTGCATTGAATTTTTTAATTTATTTATTCGAGACTGAAGTTTTATCTAGCCTTAGTAGAATTTTACTTGCCCGGGGCGAGCGGGCAAGTGGAGTTGATCTTCCCTGCTCTATTTGGACCTAATGAGAATGATGTGTATGTCAGATTTGTCATGGTGAAATATCAAGAAGTACTATTTGGAAGATTTTGAAGTACAGCACAGGTGAAGTGAATGACACCTCTTGGTCTTAATAATAGTTATGTACAATGCCCTGTGTACAATGCCTCGTGTACAATGCCCCGTGTACAATGCCCCGTGTACAATGCCCCGTGTACAATGCCCCGTGTACAATGCCCCGTGTACAATGCCCTGTGTACACTGCCCCATGTACAATGCCCTGTGTACAATGCCCCATGTACAATGCCCCATGTACACTGCCCCATGTACAATGCCCCATGTACAATGCCCCGTGTACACTGCCCCATGTACAATGCCCCATGTACAATGCCCCGTGTACAATGCCCCGTGTACAATGCCCCGTGTACAATGCCCCGTGTACAATGCCCCGTGTACAATGCCCCGTGTGGTTGTACTTTACTCCAGCTGCCTTTGCCTTGCTGCCCCTTGCCAATGAGTAATTAAGGGGCACGTTGCTTACGCTAGGAACCTTGCAAGATCTTGTCAGGAATAAGCTGGTGTCAACATGTATCAACATGATGAAGGCAGATGTAAAGGCAGTCAAATGTTTGACACATGTTGACACCACCCTATAACTGCAGATGTAAAGGCAGTCAAATGTTTGACCCATGCTGACACCACCCTATAACTGCAGATGTAAAGGCAGTCCAATGTTTGACACATGTTGACACCACCCTATAACTGCAGATGTAAAGGCAGTCAAATGTTTGACCCATGCTGACACCACCCTATAACTGCAGATGTAAAGGCAGTCCAATGTTTGACACATGTTGACTCCAGCCTATTATTTGCCAACTAGGGAGGCTAAGCAATGCGCCCACGGGCGTGCTCTCCAGTTTTCCTTTTCAAATTCATTGTTCTAGATGTAACATTTAGCAAGCTGGAGGGGAACAACAAGTTACTCTACCCAATGTCATCTTCTTTTTCTTCGTCCTGGTAGTCTTTCAGGGTTGAGGAAAACAAATTTGTTGTGCGGTCATCTTCTATAGTGGGCATGCATGTGGCTTCAGAGACTGAAATCCGAACCTCACAGGCTGTTGCAGATGGGACATGGAACCCCAGTTGTCAGAGCAGGGGGAGGGCAGAGGCAGCCCTGCGACTCTGCTCTCTTGCAGCGGCAAGGCGTTGACAGCAGCTAGCCTCAATCATCACCTGACTGCTGAATAGAACAGTAAATCAGTGGAATGACTGCTGAATAGAACAGTAAATCAATGGAATGACTGCTGAATAGAACAGTAAATCAATGGAATGACTGCTGAATAGAACAGTAAATCAATGGAAGGAAACTTGAAAGGGAGTTGCTACAAGGGGCATAGCTGATGGCCAGATCAGTACAAGGGTGATAGCAAGGCACAGAGAGAGGTAGCATGGGACAGTGTACATTGAAAGGTGGACAGGAATATACTATTCCACCCTGAAGTGTCAGTGATGGTTGCTAAGTTCAGCGTCAAACCCCAATGTGACCTTGCAGTGCATCCTTGTTTCCACAGAACGTGGTGGAGCTTTGGGAGATGGTGCGGTGCCTGGTGGCAGTGACAACTGGGGTGCAGTACGGCAGCACCACCGCCATCGTCCGGAAGGACACCCGATTCCAGCACAGCCTGGTGGCCAACGCCAAACACTACCTGGAGCAGACGTGAGTAACCTCCCTTGTGTACCTGGATGTGAAGAACTCTTTAAACAGTAAAGATAGAGCTGTGGCTGTGTAGCTCTTCAGCATGGGTCCTCTTGCCTCCAAGTGAAAAGAGAAGGGCTGGTTGTGTACGACATACTGCCAGAGCATCAGCTGGAACCCCTGGCTGCTGGGCTTTTGGGGCCTGCTCCAGTAGCTCAGCCAGGGGCTGCCCCTAACAAGGTTACCTGTGGAGCATTGACAGTGATGGAGATAGGATAAAATCATTGGGATTCAGCTGTGTTTAGGCCACCCTGAAAAACCCATAGCCCAACCCACATGCAGTTATGACCTGATCTCCAAGCTCTATAGCCAACCCTCAAGAAACACTGAGACATGACAGCTGGAATTCATGTGCCGAACTATATGGGACTTCTACCTCTAAAAACGGGGATCGGCCACGCACCGAAAGGGCCGAAGGTCTGATGCAGCAAGGAAGCAGTATTGATTAATTTCAAATACTCGGCATGGACATGGCACTTTTTGAAATGTTTTCAAATAACTGATTTCCACTGGAAAAGATGGAGTTGCTGATGTGTGTACTGTATTGTCTTTCCCCGCCTGCAGCGGCCCCCTGTGGGGTGGGTGGATAGACCCCTTATCTCTGTAATAATAATACAATAGTAATTATAGTAATGATGATGATGATGATGATGATGATGATGATGATGATGATGAGGAGGAGGAGGAGGAGGAGGAGGATGATGATGATGATTATTAATATTATTATTATTATTATTATTAATATTATTATTATAACAATAATGATAATAATAATGATAATGATGATTATTTTATTTCTTGCGCAAATACACGATAATTTGTTTTGGGATTTTTCATCCCCGGTCGCCACTGCGCAGCGCCCAGTACCCGGTTTCACTCCTGGGTAGCAGAGGCAATGTGGGTGAGGGGCCTTGCCCAAAGATGCAACTCTAGGATCCATGCAGAACTGAACACAGCACCAACTAGCTGCAAGGCCAGCGTCTTAACCAATGTACTACTGGAGCCCCTACTGCACCAGCTGAGCGTCTTAACTACTGTACTACTGGAGCCCCTACTGCACCAGCTAGCTGCAAGGCCAGCGTCTTAACCAATGTACTACTGGAGCCCCTACTGCACCAGCTAGCTGCAAGGCCAGCGTCTTAACCAATGTACTACTGGAGCCCCTACTGCACCAGCTAGCTGCGAGGCCAGCGTCTTAACCAATGTACTACTGGAGCCCCTACTGCACCAGCTAGCTGCGAGGCCAGCGTCTTAACCAATGTACTACTGGAGCCCCTACTGCACCAGCTAGCTGCAAGGCCAGCGTCTTAACCACTGTACTACTGGAGCCCCTACTGCACCAGCTGAGCGTCTTAACCAATGTACTACTGGAGCCCCTACTGCACCAGCTGAGCGTCTTAACCAATGTACTACTGGAGCCCCTACTGCACCAGCTGAGCGTCT
>JAWQFJ010013628.1:10000-40000 GCA_034096865.1 Theodoxus fluviatilis | reverse complement strand
GCAATGATGAACACATTTGCATACATGTGTGTTTGTGTATGTATGCTTAAGATATTATGAGAAAGTGTTTGTGTGTGTGTGTGTGTGTGTGTGAGAGAGAGAGAGAGAGAGAGAGAGAGAGAGAGAGAGAGAGAGAGAGAGAGAGAGAGAGAGAGAGAGAGAGACAGAGACAGAGAGAGAGACAGAGAGACAGAGAGAGAGAGAGAGAGAGAGAGAGAGAGAGAGAGAGAGAGAGAGAGAGAGAGAGAGAGAGAGAGAGAGAGAGAGAGGAGAGAGAGAGAGAGAGAGAGAGAGAGAGAGAGAGAGAGAGAGAGAGACAGACAGACAGACAGACAGACAGACAGACAGACAGACAGACAGAGAGAGAGAGAGAGAGAGAGAGAGAGAGAGAGAGAGAGAGAGAGAGATGCTTTTGTCTTTGACACTCAAGCAAGACTATCATCATTTGACATTTGTCATATTTCCATTTTTACAGAGGAGAACTGGGAGACTTTGCCATGTTCTTCCAAGAGTATGCCTCCTCACCAGACAACAGGTACAGTACCACGTCCTACTTCCTCCATGCATCACACTGCGCAGCCAGTATGTGTAACTTCTTCATAATGTTTCTTTCATTTTCTAATTCAGGAAATAGTTTCACTGTGGGAGAATGAAGTATCAACAGTGTCTCAAACAGCTCTCTATGATCAAGAGCTATCAGGGCCACTCTCTCATGTTCTGTGCTGGGGTGTCTGTAGCATATTGTGCTTGTCTGTTTCAGGTTGAGTGCAGCCAACGACACAAAGATCAAGCTACAGTACAGAAGAGTTGTACGCAACAGTGCCGATCCCTACCACAAGTAGGTCTTGTCCCCCACTTCTGCCTCGTGCATGCTGTGTCAAGGCAGCATTGAGATTACGTAGACCTGATCTTCATGGCTGCTTTGCATCTTGCCTTTTAAAAAGACACCAGCTTATATGGGAACTTATGGTGTATTGGATATTGAATGAAGGAAAAATCATCTAGTACTGATTGTGAGCATGTATGAATGGCATGACTTTCAACTATCATGTGTTTACGCACGTACGCACTTTCCACATTTTAAAAAAGAAACCACATCAGGGTGCCCACACTAACATTCATTGATTTTTTCTCAAGAATTGGCATTGCCTGCTTGGACACTTGTGAAATTTAGTTTCCATTCTTGTCTTAGATGTTTCTGTTTGTTAGATTTGGCAAGATGCATGAAGAGATTCAAGAGCAAAATGGTAACTTGATGTCTGGGTTTGATTCTTATAATAATTACAGAGTTAGTCACTAGTGCCGCTGGAGCAAACCCCCTGTGGGTTCGGGGTAAGAATTGACCCACCGTGTCTCCCTACGCGATTCGTAAGAGGCGAATGACAAGGGACACCGTGACTTGATTTGCATTCACTCTTAACCCTTACACTTCCGTAACTATTTCCAACTTTTGTGAAAATATTGGTGAGTTCAGGAGAAAAAAGATTAAAAAACAACCAGAACACTGAAGTGTATAAAACTATACATTTTATTAAAGTAAAATGAACAGGGCAGATACTGAATACAAAATGAACTTTTTCTGGACAAGCTCATTTGCATACAAGGGCAGTAACTCTAAATTTTTCTTGATTTTTTGGTGAAAATTTATGGATAAAAAACAGCAAAAATAATAAAACTACACATAACAACATGAATCTTTCCAGAAATGACTTCTGATATATCAGACACACTTTGGGAGTCTATTTGAGCAGAAAAGACACACCTGAGACAAACAGAAAAATTCTAAGCCAACCATATGTATTTCCGCATTTTTGGGTCTTATCGGGTACATCTGGGAAAAAATTTCCCAACTATTTACAATGCAGCAAAGTAGGCAAAAATGCACAGTCTAGGGTAGGAAAAAGAACAAGGTACACATTGGACACAAAATCAACTTTTCCTAAACAACCTCATTTACATACAAGGGCAGTAACTCAAAATTTGCCTTGTGTTTAGGGGGGCAAACACAAAGAAACATCATAAGCAACTATTCAAAAACTACAAATGATGTCTTGTAATTTTCCAGAAATGACTTCTCACACATCAGGCACACTTTGGATGTCTATTTGAGCAGAAAAGACACACCTGAGACAAACAGAAAAATTCTAAGCCAAGCATGTGTATTTCCGCATTTTTGGGTCTTATCGGGTACACCTGGGAAAAAAATTCTCAACTGCTTACAATGCAGCAAAGTAGGCAAAAATGTACAGTCTGTGGTAGGAAAAAGGACAGGGTACACATTGAACACAAAATCAACTTTTCCTAAACAACCTCATTTGCATACAAGGGCAGTAACTCTAAATTTGTCATGTGTTTAGGGGGGCAAACACAAAGAAACATCATAAGCAACTATTCAAAAACTACAAATGATGTCTTGTAATTTTTCAGAAATGACTTCTGACACATCAGGCACACTTTGGATGTCTATTTGAGCAGAAATGACACACCTGAGACAAACATAAAAATTCTAAGCCAAGCATGTGTATTTTCGCATTTTTGGGTCTTATCAGGTACATCTGGGGAAAAAAATTCCCAACTACTTACAGTTACAATGCAGCAAAGTAGGCAAAACTGTACAGTCTATGGTAGGAAAAAGGACAGGGTACACATTGAACACAAAATCAACTTTTCCTAAACAAGCTCATTTGCATAAGGTGCAATGATTGAAAAAATGTATCCTGAAAATTGATGAAAAATTTAGTAATGATACTAAAACCTACAAATTACACTCAGAAAATTCCCAGGAATAAATTCTGACATATCAGACAAGCTTTGAGAACCCATCTGAGCAAGAAAAAAAACAATCAAGACTAGTGAGCAATATTTGAGATACAACTTTACATATGAAAATTCAGTACACTGACCCTCTCCTGTACTGCTTGATCGGGTTCCTGCCCTTCCCTTTTATCTTATCAGGTACATCTGGGGAAAAAAATTTCCCAACTACTTACAATGCAGCAAAGTAGGCAAAACTGTACAGTCTATGGTAGGAAAAAGGACAGGGTACACATTGAACACAAAATCAACTTTTCCTAAACAAGCTCATTTGCATAAGGTGCAATGATTGAAAAAATGTATCCTGAAAATTGATGAAAAATTTAGTAATGATACTAAACCTACAAACTACACTCAGAAAATTCCCATGAATAAATTCTGTCATATCAGACAAGCTTTGAGAACCCATCTGAGCAAGAAAAAACAACAATCAAGACTAGTGAGCAATATTTGAGATACAACTTTACATATGAAAATTCAGCACACTGACCCTCTCCTGTATTGCTTGATCGGGTTCCTGCCCTTCCCTTTTATCATAATCTCATCAACAGAAGTGTTCTGGTCTATGTAGAACTTCTCCTGAAATGCTCTCAGGAGTAGGTGGAAGAGAGGCCTCACCTTCCACAGCTTGTCATAATGTGGGTCTCCAGGTCTTGGAGCTTCATTGTCTGCCAGGTGCAGATTGCTCCATAGCTGCCATCATCTTCGCCGCATGAATCTTGCAGTGAACTCCGGTACACGTAGCACCCAGTGGGTGGAAAAATAATGGTTCATCTCTGGCAGGCGATGGATCCCCATGAAAAACAGCATGCCGATGAAAGCTCTCATTTCCACTGGGCTTGTGACATAGTCCCATTCAGCACGCTTCTGTCGAGCATACAAATTAGTTTGCTCAACGAGAAGATCGATGGCATCTTGAGGGAACACTAGATCAAAAAAGTCCACTGGGAGAGCATCCAGAGGGGGGAATTCGGTGGGTCCATGCTTCCCTTCGTACACGGGGTATTCTTTCGAGATGTGCACATCGAATGTCTGATCGAATGCACCGAGTCGCGGGGAATCTCGACGAAATCTTCCACGTCGAGAACTAACACGTTGACGAGTTCGACCACGCCCACTCGAGGTGCTGGGTTGAGCATCCTCATCGGATCTGTCAGTCTCAGAGTCCCACTCCGACGAATCATCTTCTTCACTCAAGTCGAGATTTCCTTCTTCATCGCTACAGTACTTCCATCCTCGCTAGCTTCACCATCTCCCGGGATTTCGTACTAAAAACGATTCATATCATCCCTATTCATGACTAATGTGCCTCGAAAGAGTCATGCACAGAAAGTCACATTGCACAACGACAAAAAACACCAGAAATACCGATCGAAAACTTCGCCAAAATGTAAACAGAGCGGATCGCCATTTGCACTGACGCGTCACTGATCACGTGATAGCAAGTCATGTGACCTCGTACTTGGTTGCTGATAATAGCTTCAC
The DNA here is from genome assembly GCA_034096865.1 of Theodoxus fluviatilis. Taxonomy (NCBI): domain Eukaryota; kingdom Metazoa; phylum Mollusca; class Gastropoda; order Cycloneritida; family Neritidae; genus Theodoxus; species Theodoxus fluviatilis. The sequence goes on along the minus strand of JAWQFJ010013628.1, from coordinate 35,701 downwards.
AGCAAAGGGAACGACCCTCGGACCGCGGCTATATCCGCGCTCGGAAGTGTAAGGGTTAACTGTTCTAGAGATTTTCGTGCTTAATGGCCTTACATAGCCTACAAAGGCTGATAGGCCGTAAAACACCATCCATCCATCCATCCATCCATCCATCCATCCATCCATCCATCCATCCATCATCCATCCACCCATCCATCCATCCATCCCCATCCATCCATCCATCCATCCATCCATCCATCCATCCATCCATCCATCCATCCATCCATCTATCCATCCATCCGCTGGAGCAAACTCCAAAGCACTTGAGACTGCCCCTGCTTCAACTGATGAGCTGTCAGGAAACACAGAGAATGTAGAGTAATTTGCCAGGGGTTTTGTCCTCTGAGACCACTGCCCCATTGATCAAGGTTTGACAGCAGGCCGTTTGCGTTTCCCTTCCCAGGGCGGTGTACTGCATCGTGGGGCAGTGTGACTCCAGTGAGGACCATACAGAGCTGTCGGACAAAATAGACGACTACCTGTGGCTGAAGCTGTCCCAGATCCAGTCACCCGACTCCAGCAGCAGTGACCAGGACTGCTTCACCCTGCAGAAGCTGCAGACTCTGCTGTACGAGGACTATGGTCTGTGTCCCCACTTTTTATACAGACATCTGCTCTCACATATACACATGCATGCGGTCATGCGTGCGTGCATATAGTTATACACACATACACACACACACATTCTCTCACACAAACACACACACACGTACACACATAATTCTTTCTCTCTCTCTCTCTCTCTCTCTCTCTCTCTCTCTCTCTCTCTCTCTCTCCTCTCTCCTCTCTCTCTCTCTCTCTCTCTCTCTCTCTCTCTCTCTCTCTCTCTCTCTCTCTCTCTCTCTCTCACACATATATGCATATATACACACACATAGGCACACACACAACATATGCACACTCACACACTCTCACAAACACACACATACATTCATTCACATCTCTCTCTCTCCCACACACACACGTTTGTTTGCTGACACACACACACACACACACACACACAGGCACTCACACATACACAGGCACATACACACACACACACATATACATGTACACACACAAGCACACGCACAAATACACAGACTCTGAATCATTGCCATATGATTTTAAGTGTGCCCCATGCTTTTATCTTACTGACAGTGGTCTTGCCTTGACCACAGGTGAGAGCCACTTCAACGGCTACCAGCAGCCCTTCCTCTACTTCCAAGTGCTCGTGCTGACCGGCATGTTTGAGGCGGCCGTCGAGTTCCTCTCCAGGGTGGAACATCTCCGCTGCCACGCCGTCCATGTGGCCCTGGCTCTCTATGAGATGCGGCTGCTGCTGCTTCCCGCATCCCACCAAGCCCAGCTGTGTAAGTGATGGACAGAAGGAATGAATGAACGAATGAATGGAATGAATGGCGTTTCATGGCCCAGCAGGCTTTGTAGACTAAGTAAGGCCATTGCTTACGCAGCCACCAGAGCTGGTGAGAGTAAGAGCATGTGAAGGCTTGGGTTTCCTAGCTATTCATGCGTTACAAATTGCATAGGACGATGTGACGGGACTACTCCTTCACGCCAAGTACACACACCACGGGGAGTGATGGATGGACTGAGATGGACACAGACATCAAGGCAGTTGCACAGCCATTCCATCACACACAGAGCAGTGATGGATAGGCAGGAGAAGCATGGCCAGAGCTACCCAGCGCCTTCTGACCAACAGAATGAGGGACTGGTGAACTAGAGAGCACAAACCTCCACCAGGGAGGCCATGATTCCTCCTCAGTGACCTGTGGAGTTTAGTTCATTTTAGTTTCTGCTGGAGGTCTCCGAGTGCAGAAAGCTGGCATCATCAATAGTTTGATGTCGTCAACTTTGTGGTGTGCGATAACATTTCCCTTTTGGGTTGCAATTCCAAAAGGAAATCAGAAAACCTCCAAAATTTAATGGTTTGTTCCTCGGGTGAAACTCTGACCTTGCATCAAATTTTATCAGGCTCTGTTTCAAAACTTTCCGAGTTATTTTTGCTGAATAACTAACTAATGAACCAAAAGTAAAACATAGCCTTGTCGCAGGTAAGTAGACACCCAGAGATAGAGAGACAGAGAAAGACGCTTGGGCAAGCAAGAAATGGAAAGACACAGAACTGAAGCTTGGGATTTGAAGTCAATCGTGGGGGAAAGAGCCTTGCTCGTTACTGAAGCGTATTTGAATTTTACAGGGGACTGAATTATTGACCATAAATGGTCACTCAAACACATTTACATTTCGTGGTTATAGACTTCATTAGAACTATGATACGAATGATGACATTCTTCATTCTATTCAGTGTCTCGAGATCTGGCAGACCCAACCCCCACGCAGCGGCTGAACCTGCCACGTCTGGTCACCACGTACACCAGGAAGTTTGAAGCCACAGATCCCAGGGAGGCGCTGCAGTACTTTTTCTTCCTCAGGTAGGCGTTTTGGTACTTCTTCTTCCTCAGGTAGGCGCTACAGTCCTTCCTCCAACTTGCTCTTGCTTCACGTACTTTCTCTTGCTTCTCCTACTTGCCCTAGCTTATTGTACTAGTTCTTGCTTCTCCTACTTGCCCTAGCTTATTGTACTAGTTCTTGCTTCTCCTACTTGCCCTAGCTTATTGTACTAGTTCTTGCTTCTCCTACTTGCCCTAGCTTATTGTACTAGTTCTTGCTTCTCCTACTTGCCCTTGCTTCTCCTACTTGCCCTAGCTTATTGTACTAGTTCTTGCTTCTCCTACTTGCCCTTGCTTCTCCTACTTGCCCTAGCTTATTGTACTAGTTCTTGCTTCTCCTACTTGCCCTTGCTTCTCCTACTTGCCCTAGCTTATTGTACTAGTTCTTGCTTCTCCTACTTGCCCTAGCTTATTGTACTAGTTCTTGCTTCTCCTACTTGCCCTAGCTTATTGTACTAGCTCTTGCTTCTCCTACTTGCCCTAGCTTATTGTACTAGCTCCTGCTTCTCATACTTTCTCTTGCTTCTCCTACTTTCTCTTGCTTCTCCTACTTGCCCTAGCTTATTGTACTAGTTCTTGCTTCTCCTACTTGCCCTAGCTTATTGTACTTTCTCTTGCTTCTCCTACTTGCCCTAGCTTATTGTACTAGTTCTTGCTTCTCCTACTTGCCCTAGCTTATTGTACTAGTTCTTGCTTCTCCTACTTGCCCTAGCTTATTGTACTAGCTCTTGCTTCTCCTACTTGCCCTAGTTTATTGTACTAGTTCTTGCTTCTCCTACTTGCCCTAGCTTATTAAACTAGCTCTTGCTTCTCATACTTTCTCTTGCTTCTCCTACTTGCCCTAGCTTATTGTACTTTCTCTTGCTTCTCCTACTTGCCCTAGCTTATTGTACTAGCTCTTGCTTCTCCTACTTGCCCTAGCTTATTGTACTAGTTCTTGCTTCTCCTACTTGCCCTAGCTTATTGTACTAGTTCTTGCTTCTCCTACTTGCCCTAGCTTATTGTACTAGTTCTTGCTTCTCCTACTTGCCCTAGCTTATTGTACTAGTTCTTGCTTCTCCTACTTGCCCTAGCTTATTGTACTAGTTCTTGCTTCTCCTACTTGCCCTAGCTTATTGTACTAGTTCTTGCTTCTCCTACTTGCCCTAGCTTATTGTACTAGCTCTTGCTTCTCCTACTTGCCCTAGCTTATTGTACTAGTTCTTGCTTCTCCTACTTGCCCTAGCTTATTGTACTAGTTCTTGCTTCTCATACTTTCTCTTGCTTCTCCTACTTGCCCTAGCTTATTGTACTAGCTCTTGCTTCTCCTACTTGCCCTAGCTTATTGTACTAGTTCTTGCTTCTCCTACTTGCCCTAGCTTATTGTACTAGCTCTTGCTTCTCCTACTTGCCCTAGCTTATTGTACTAGTTCTTGCTTCTCCTACTTGCCCTAGCTTATTGTACTTTCTCTTGCTTCTCCTACTTGCCCTAGCTTATTGTACTAGCTCTTGCTTCTCCTACTTGCCCTAGCTTATTGTACTAGTTCTTGCTTCTCCTACTTGCCCTAGCTTATTGTACTAGTTCTTGCTTCTCCTACTTGCCCTAGCTTATTGTACTAGTTCTTGCTTCTCCTACTTGCCCTAGCTTATTGTACTAGTTCTTGCTTCTCCTACTTGCCCTAGCTTATTGTACTAGTTCTTGCTTCTCCTACTTGCCCTAGCTTATTGTACTAGTTCTTGCTTCTCCTACTTGCCCTAGCTTATTGTACTAGTTCTTGCTTCTCCTACTTGCCCTAGCTTATTGTACTAGTTCTTGCTTCTCCTACTTGCCCTAGCTTATTAAACTAGCTCTTGCTTCTCATACTTTCTCTTGCTTCTCCTACTTGCCCTAGCTTATTGTACTAGTTCTTGCTTCTCCTACTTGCCCTAGCTTATTGTACTAGCTCTTGCTTCTCCTACTTGCCCTAGCTTATTGTACTAGTTCTTGCTTCTCCTACTTGCCCTAGCTTATTGTACTAGCTCTTGCTTCTCATACTTTCTCTTGCTTCTCCTACTTGCCCTAGCTTATTGTACTAGCTCTTGCTTCTCCTACTTGCCCTAGCTTATTGTACTAGCTCTTGCTTCTCATACTTTCTCTTGCTTCTCCTACTTGCCCTAGCTTATTGTACTAGTTCTTGCTTCTCCTACTTGCCCTAGCTTATTGTACTAGCTCTTCCTTCTCCTACTTGCCCTAGCTTATTGTACTAGTTCTTGCTTCTCCTACTTGCCCTAGCTTATTGTACTAGTTCTTGCTTCTCCTACTTGCCCTAGCTTATTGTACTAGCTCCTGCTTCTCCTACTTGCCCTAGCTTATTGTACTAGTTCTTGCTTCTCCTACTTGCCCTAGCTTATTAAACTAGCTCTTGCTTCTCATACTTGCCCTAGCTTATTGTACTAGCTCTTGCTTCTCCTACTTGCCCTAGCTTATTGTACTAGCTCTTGCTTCTCCTACTTGCCCTAGCTTATTGTACTAGTTCTTGCTTCTCCTACTTGCCCTAGCTTATTGTACTAGCTCCTGCTTCTCCTACTTGCCCTAGCTTATTGTACTAGCTCTTGCTTCTCCTACTTGCCCTAGCTTATTGTACTAGTTCTTGCTTCTCCTACTTGCCCTAGCTTATTGTACTAGCTCCTGCTTCTCCTACTTGCCCTAGCTTATTGTACTAGTTCTTGCTTCTCCTACTTGCCCTAGCTTATTGTACTAGCTCTTGCTTCTCCTACTTGCCCTAGCTTATTGTACTAGCTCTTGCTTCTCATACTTGCCCTAGCTTATTGTACTAGCTCTTGCTTCTCCTACTTGCCCTAGCTTATTGTACTAGCTCTTGCTTCTCATACTTTCTCTTGCTTCTCCTACTTGCCCTAGCTTATTGTACTAGCTCCTGCTTCTCCTACTTGCCCTAGCTTATTGTACTAGCTCTTGCTTCTCCTACTTGCCCTAGCTTATTGTACTAGTTCTTGCTTCTCCTACTTGCCCTAGCTTATTGTACTAGTTCTTGCTTCTCCTACTTGCCCTAGCTTATTGTACTAGTTCTTGCTTCTCCTACTTGCCCTAGCTTATTGTACTAGCTCTTGCTTCTCCTACTTGCCCTAGCTTATTGTACTAGTTCTTGCTTCTCCTACTTGCCCTAGCTTATTGTACTAGCTCTTGCTTCTCCTACTTGCCCTAGCTTATTAAACTAGCTCTTGCTTCTCATACTTTCTCTTGCTTCTCCTACTTGCCCTAGCTTATTGTACTAGCTCTTGCTTCTCCTACTTGCCCTAGCTTATTGTACTAGCTCTTGCTTCTCATACTTTCTCTTGCTTCTCCTACTTGCCCTAGCTTATTGTACTAGCTCTTGCTTCTCATACTTTCTCTTGCTTCTCCTACTTGCCCTAGCTTATTGTACTAGCTCTTGCTTCTCATACTTTCTCTTGCTTCTCATACTTGCCCTAGCTTATTGTACTAGCTCTTGCTTCTCATACTTTCTCTTGCTTCTCCTACTTGCCCTAGCTTATGTTATTGTACTAGCTCTTGCTTCTCATACTTGCCCTAGCTTATTGTACTAGCTCTTGCTTCTCATACTTTCTCTTGCTTCTCCTACTTGCCCTAGCTTATTGTACTAGCTCTTGCTTCTCATACTTTCTCTTGCTTCTCCTACTTGCCCTAGCTTATTGTACTAGCTCCTGCTTCTCCTACTTGCCCTAGCTTATTGTACTAGCTCTTGCTTCTCCTACTTGCCCTAGCTTATTGTACTAGCTCTTGCTTCTCATACTTTCTCTTGCTTCTCCTACTTGCCCTAGCTTATTGTACTAGCTCTTGCTTCTCATACTTTCTCTTGCTTCTCCTACTTGCCCTAGCTTATTGTACTTTCTCTTGCTTCTCCTACTTGCCCTAGCTTATTGTACTAGTTCTTGCTTCTCCTACTTGCCCTAGCTTATTAAACTAGCTCTTGCTTCTCATACTTTCTCTTGCTTCTCCTACTTGCCCTAGCTTATTGTACTAGCTCTTGCTTCTCCTACTTGCCCTAGCTTATTGTACTAGCTCTTGCTTCTCATACTTTCTCTTGCTTCTCCTACTTGCCCTAGCTTATTGTACTAGCTCTTGCTTCTCCTACTTTCTCTTGCTTCTCCTACTTGCCCTAGCTAATAGCTCTTGCTTCTTATACTTTCTCTTGCTTCTCCTTCTTGCCCTAGTTTATTGTATTAGCTCTTGCTTCTCGTACTTTCTCTTGCTTCTCCTACTTGCCCTAGCTTATTGTACTAGCTCTTGCTTCTCCTTCTTGCCCTAGTTTATTGTATTAGCTCTTGCTTCTCGTACTTTCTCTTGCTTCTCCTACTTGCCCTAGCTAATAGCTCTTGCTTCTTGTACTTTCTTTTGCTTCTTCCTGTATAGCAAAAGTTGACTATGCATATGACCTAACACATTGACTCACTGTAGTGTGGTTGGGTGGTGGAAATACAAATGTGACCAGCCACGACAAAACCAGTGCTAAGTCGCACGGCCCTATGTTGCGCTAAGTCTGAGAAAAGGCAGGGAGGGTCAATCTGGGTGATATTCACTTTTTGATAAAAATAGATTCTACATGGTTCAAACTATCATGCCAGTAAAGGAAACATTTTGAAAAATTATATTTTGATGGTAAAATAAAGACTTTTGTGTTATGTATTGTTTCAAAAGCTCCCTGTAATTAGCGTTAATTGCCTCATTTTAGCCGCAATAAACACACCTAAACCCTTGCAGAACCCCTTCATGTTATATACCGTTAGAAAGGCCGCTCTCTCGGCGTTCCCGCTCTGTGGATGTCGAAGAAAAATAAGGTCAGCTATTTTTGGAAACGGAGTTTGAAATACCGTTGCTAAGGTGTTTAATGTCTGAAGAGGGTAAATCTTTCGAGGCCGTTTTTTCAAAATGACCGCTGCTTCAGTACCCAACTTGAAATGCCTGTAACTCCTATTCTAAATAACTCACACTGTTCATTCCTATATCAAAACAAACAGAAATGAATGCAGAATTCAAAACTATTAAAACCCTATTTTGTCCAAAAAATGACTTGGCACTGGTTTTGTCGTGGCTGGTCACAAATAGCTTCTCTTCCCTGTAGTTGCAGTACTGATTCAGGGGAGACAACTGTTGACTGTACTGTATGACTGTATATCAATGCTGAAGGTGTATAGTTTTATTCCAGTTGCAGATGCATTTTGGGTTTGAGGTTTTCCTTCCAGTGGTGCTAAAATCTAAAGAAATGAAATGATATAAAGACAAACAAACAAACAAAAACAAATACTGTGAATAACAACTGATCATTTACCTTGCCAGAGCAAGCAGACTGTAAACATGTTCATGCCAGTTGTAATAAAAAAGAAAAAAAAGGTATGTACTGGTGTTCCCAATTTCTTTAGTAGATCCAGTCTATTGTTATAATTTTGGAGAATAGTACAAAGTTGAAAGGACATAATACTATCAATTGAACTGTGTTTGCGGTTTGACAGGAACCTAAAGGGCAGTCATGGAGAGAGTCTTTTCACTGAGTGCGTCAGCATGCTGGTGTTGGAAACCAGGGAGGTGGGTGTTATCTGTGTGTGTGTGTGTGTGTGTGTGTGTGTGTGTGTGTGTGTGTGTGTGTGTGTGTGTGTCTGTGTGTGCATGTGTGTGTGAGTGTGTTTGTGTGTGTTGAGTGTATGTGTGTGTGTGTGTGTGTGTGTGTGTGTGTGTGTGTGTGTGTGTGTGTGTGTATGTGTGTGTGTGTGTGTGTGTGTGTGTGTGTGTGTGTGTGTGTGTGTGTGTGTGTGTGTGTGTGTGTGTGTGTGTGTGTGTGTGTGTGTGTGTGTGTGTGTGTGTGTGTGTGTGTGTGTGTGTATGTGTGTGTGTGTGTGTGTGTGTGTGTGTGTGTGTGTGTGTGTGTGTGTGTGTGTGTGTGTGTGTGTGTGTGTGTGTGTGTGTGTGTGTGTGTGTGTGTGTGTGTGTGTGTGTGTGTGTGTCTGTGTGTGTGTGTGTGTGTGTGTGTGTGTGTGTGTGTGTGTGTGTGTGTGTGTGTGTGTGTGTGTGTGTGTGTACATACGTTGTGTGCCTCATTGAAAATTCATAGAATATATAGCATTCATTTGCTTAATGTTAATTTCTTCCTCGTAATATCTGTCATGCATAATACATTTTTCTTTCAGCATCCTAATTAAAAAAGTTAAAATGGCATTTCTAGTCGAAGGCATAAGAGCCACAAAACAAATCATCCCTGAAAACGTTTTTTGGGTATTTCCTCCTGAATTGATGGCATCTTCTGTTTTCTTCCAGTTTGAAACTCTCCTGGGCAGACTGGAGCCAGATGGATCCAGGAAGGTGAGGAAACAGATCAAGTTCACCCCAAACCTGCATAGCTTGTCTTGGCCTGCTCTCCATTTTCTCCAATAAATGCTACGTTTTTACTTTTGGTTTCTTTATTTCTGTTTGAGTCATTCTAAACCAAACTTTTCAGCTATACAATTAATCTTCTATTAAAAAAAAAGAGAAAAGTTTCAAAATGTTGTAGATGCATTGCAAATCCTCAAGGATTTCAGCACAGTTTTGCCTTACTGCCTAGTCCTCCCTATCTGCGGTGGTGTACAGTGCCGTTCACAGGGCTGTGGATGATGATTCTCTGTTTGATTGCAGCCGGGAGCCATCGACAAGTTCCACAAGGACACGCAGAAGATCATAGAGTGGGTTGCCAAGGATACGGAGGCCAAGGGGCTGTTTGAAGATGCAGTTCAGCTGTACGACCTGGCCAGGGTGAGTTACTCCTTGGAACAGCACTTGCATGACATGCAGAGCGGAAATGATGCTGTGAGACAAGTGATGAAGAACAAGACATTGGGACTTGCAAGAAGGCAAGAGATACCCGGAGTCACACAGGGCCCACCACTCCTACCCTGGGTGCCCAGTCTAGACAGGGTGTGCTACCACCCCACGTCTGTCAAGAAATTAACCCTGGAAACACCAGTGCTGAGTTTTCTAGGGTGAGCAGCTTGCAAGCATAGGCAGGTGTCAGCATGTGTCAGCATTGTATAGCCTTTACACACCCTTATGATTATTTGTAGATGTAAAGGCTATCAATGTTGACACATGTCCACACCATCCTATGAAAGCAAGCAACTTGCCTCTCACTTTACACACCTGCAGATGTAAAGGCTATCAAATGTTGACACATGGTGACACCAGCCTATGAAAGCAAGCGACTTGCCTCTCACTTTACACACCTGCAGATGTACAGGCTATCTGACACATGCTGACACCAGCCTATGAAAACAAGCAACTTGCCTCTCACTTTACACACCTGCAGATGTACAGGCTATCTGACACATGCCGACACCAGCCTATGAAAGCAAGCAACTTGGCTCTGTGTAACTTTACACAGCTGCAGATGTAAGGGCTATCTGACACATGCTGACACCAGCCTATGAAAACAAGCGACTTGCCTCTCACTTTACACACCTGCAGATGTACAGGCTATCTGACACATGCTGACACCAGCCTATGAAAGCAAGCGACTTGGCTCTGTGTAACTTTACACAGCTGCAGATGTAAAGGCTATCTGACACATGCTGACACCAGCCTATGAAAACAAGCAACTTGGCTCTGTGTAACTTTACACAGCTGCAGATGTAAAGGCTATCTGACACATGCTGACACCAGCCTATGAAAACAAGCAACTTGGCTCTCACTTTACACACCTGCAAATGTAAAGGCTATCAAATGTTGACACATGGTGACACCAGCCTATGAAAACAAGCAACTTGGCTCTCACTTTACACACCTGCAAATGTAAAGGCTATCAAATGTTGACACATGGTGACACCAGCCTATGAAAACAAGCAACTTGGCTCTCACTTTACACACCTGCAGATGTAAAGGCTATCTGACACATGCCGACACCAGCCTATGAAAGCAAGCGACTTGCCTCTCACTTTACACACCTGCAGATGTACAGGCTATCTGACACATGCTGACACCAGCCTATGAAAACAAGCAACTTGGCTCTGTGTAACTTTACACAGCTGCAGATGTAAAGGCTATCTGACACATGCTGACACCAGCCTATGAAAACAAGCAACTTGGCTCTCACTTTACACACCTGCAAATGTAAAGGCTATCAAATGTTGACACATGGTGACACCAGCCTATGAAAACAAGCAACTTGGCTCTCACTTTACACACCTGCAAATGTAAAGGCTATCAAATGTTGACACCAGCCTATGAAAACAAGCAACTTGGCTTTGTGTAACTTTACACACCTGCAGATGTACAGGCTATCTGACACATGGTGACACCAGCCTATGAAAGCAAGCAACTTGCCTCTCACTTTACACACCTGCAGATGTAAAGGCTATCTGACACATGGTGACACCAGCCTATGAAAACAAGCAACTTGCCTCTCACTTTACACACCTGCAGATGTACAGGCTATCTGACACATGCTGACACCAGCCTATGAAAGCATGCGAGCTGGACCTGTATAGTGGCATGCGGCTAGTGGCTGCTGCATTTGAGGCTGCCCGGTTCCTGGAGTTGCAACCTTGAGCAAGGTGCTACACTCACATTGCTTCTCCCCACCCAGGAGTAAAACCGGGTACCTGAGAGGGCAGTGAGGACACACTGCTGTGCTATCAACCCTTGTATGCGGCTGTGAGCCAGCATCGGGTTGGAGTCCTCCCCAGGGAGTGGAGTTGGTGCCGGTACCTTGCTGTGCATTTTGAATGTCTGTCACTGTGTTCGTTGTTAGGTGCTAGTGAAGGATTGGTCAAGTGACCCCGTGATCAGGGGGTAAAGTGTAAAGCAGTTTGAGACCCAGTGATCAGGGGGTAAAGTGTAAAGCAGTTTGAGACCCAGTGATTAGGGGGTAAAGTGTAAAGCAGTTTGAGACCCAGTGACCAGGGGGTAAAGTGTAAAGCAGTTTGAGACCCAGTGACCAGGGGGTAAAGTGTAAAGCAGTTTGAGACCCAGTGACCAGGGGGTAAAGTGTAAAGCAGTTTGAGACCCAGTGATCAGGGGGTAAAGTGTAAAGCAGTTTGAGACCCAGTGATCAGGGGGTAAAGGGTAAAGCAGTTTGAGACCCAGTGATCAGGGGGTAAAGTGTAAAGCAGTTTGAGACCCAGTGATCAGGGGGTAAAGTGTAAAGCAGTTTGAGACCCAGTGATCAGGGGGTAAAGTGTAAAGCAGTTTGAGACCCAGTGATCAGGGAGTAAAGTGTAAAGCAGTTTGAGACCCAATGATCAGGGGGTAAAGGGTAAAGCGGTTTGAGACCCAGCGATCAGGGGGTAAAGTGTAAAGCGGGTTGAGACCCAGTGATCAGGGGGTAAAGTGTAAAGCAGTTTGAGACCCAGTGATCAGGGGGTAAAGTGTAAAGCGGTTTGAGACCCAGTGATCAGGGGGTAAAGTGTAAAGCGGTTTGAGACCCAGTGATCAGGGGGTAAAGGGTAAAGCGGTTTGAGACCCAGTGATCAGGGGGTAAAGTGTAAAGCAGTTTGAGACCCAGTGATCAGGGGGTAAAGTGTAAAGCAGTTTGAGACCCAGTGATCAGGGGGTAAAGTGTAAAGCAGTTTGAGACCCAGTGATCAGGGGGTAAAGTGTAAAGCAGTTTGAGACCCAGTGATCAGGGGGTAAAGTGTAAAGCAGTTTGAGACCCAGTGATCAGGGAGTAAAGTGTAAAGCAGTTTAAGACCCAGTGATCAGGGGTAAAGTGTAAAGCAGTTTGAGACCCAGTGATCAGGGGGTAAAGTGTAAAGCAGTTTGAGACCCAGTGATCAGGGGGTAAAGTGTAAAGCAGTTTGAGACCCAGTGATCAGGGGGTAAAGTGTAAAGCAGTTTGAGACCCAGTGATCAGGGGGTAAAGTGTAAAGCAGTTTGAGGCCCAGTGATCAGGGGGTAAAGTGTAAAGCGGTTTGAGACCCAGACATGGGTGATGAGTTGCTTTATAAAACTTCACCTTTACCTTTTTTTACCACCAGAACCAGGACAAGACTCTGAGTCTGCTGAACAAGCTGCTGAGTCAAGTGGTGTCGCTGTCCAGCATGCCCCAGTCCAGCAGGGACCGTCTCAAGACTCTGGCCATCGCCATTGCAGAGAGGTCAGACCTTGCTTCCCCACGCGTGCCTTTGCTTGACTCTCTTTCGCCTGTCCCCTTTGAGTTTGTACCTTGTGGAATGATCGGAAAGACTGCCTTGTGCTGTATATATTTTTTGTTTTGTGTAGAAAATTAACGTGAAACTTCAATCGGCAACATGTGGGCTCAGCACGAAAGGGAAAAAAGTAGAAGATTGGAAGAGGGTTCATATGTAATGTATTACACTTGGATCTGATGATCTGACCTGTCCCCCATGACCCCTGAATGCCTCTTTGGCTGCTTGGGGCCGCCCCTGACTGAGCCTGGCTGAGCTACTGGAGCAGGCCCCTGGCTGAGCTACTGGAGCAGGCCCCTGGCTGAGCTACTGGAGCAGGCCCCGAAAGCCCAGCAGCCAGGGGTTCCAGCTGAGGAGGGGGACATGGAGTGATTCCAGTCTTGTGCTACTCTTGTGCCCAAATGCCATTCTTCACCCTTTCTGGCATTCCCATGCTGCCCCTTCCCATCCAGCTAAAGTTTGGGTTAGATGCAGTTTTCTTCCTTGGACTTGTAAATCTGATTCTGAATGAAGTGACTGTGTGACATCAGCAGGCAGCTCCACCCCAGGGCCATCACTTGACTGCTGTACTTAGAGCATCAAGTACACAATGCTGTACTTAGAGCATCAAGTACTTGACTGCTGTACTTAAAGCATCAAGCACACAAGTCCGAGGAGGGAAAAGTGAGAAGGAACAGCTGCAGTGAAGCCGACAGCTGGGTCGGCATGGGAACGGCAGCTAGAGTGAACATAGGTGGCCTGGAGTGTCATGTGACTAGATGTAGTGCTGACTTTGCAAATTCTGATGTTGTTACTACTAATACTAGTCTCTAGACCAGTAACAAGGTAACTAGTCTCTAGACCAGTAACATGGTAACTAGTCTCTAGACCAGTAGCAAGGTAACTAGTCTCTAGACCAGTAACAAAGTAACTAGTCTCTAGACCAGTAGCAAAGTAACTAGTCTCTAGACCAGTAACAAGGTAACTTGTCTCTAGACCAGTAGCAAAGTAACTAGTCTCTAGACCAGTAACAAAGTAACTAGTCTCTAGACCAGTAGCAAAGTAACTAGTCTCTAGACCAGTAACAAAGTAACTAGTCTCTAGACCAGTAGCAAAGTAACTAGTCTCTAGACCAGTAACAAAGTAACTAGTCTCTAGACCAGTAGCAAGGTAACTAGTCTCTAGACCAGTAGCAAAGTAACTAGTCTCTAGACCAGTAACAAAGTAACTAGTCTCTAGACCAGTAACAAGGTAACTTGTCTCTAGACCAGTAGCAAAGTAACTAGTCTCTAGACCAGTAGCAAGGTAACTAGTCTCTAGACCAGTAACAAAGTAACTAGTCTCTAGACCAGTAGCAAGGTAACTAGTCTCTAGACCAGTAGCAAGGTAACTAGTCTCTAGACCAGTAACAAAGTAATTAGTCTCTAGACCAGTAGCAAAGTAACTAGTCTCTAGACCAGTAACAAAGTAACTAGTCTCTAGACCAGTAACAAGGTAACTTGTCTCTAGACCAGTAGCAAAGTAACTAGTCTCTAGACCAGTAACAAAGTAACTAGTCTCTAGACCAGTAACAAGGTAACTAGTCTCTAGACCAGTAGCAAGGTAACTAGTCTCTAGACCAGTAACAAAGTCTCTAGACCAGTAGCAAAGTAACTAGTCTCTAGACCAGTAACAAAGTAACTAGTCTCTAGACCAGTAACAAAGTAACTAGTCTCTAGACCAGTAACAAGGTAACTAGTCTCTAGACCAGTAGCAAGGTAACTAGTCTCTAGACCAGTAACAAGGTAACTAGTCTCTAGACCAGTAGCAAAGTAACTAGTCTCTAGACCAGTAACAAGGTAACTAGTCTCTAGACCAGTACAGACCTGCCAAATGCTACGATTTAGGCGTAGCATGCTACGATTTCGACATGCTTGCTACGCTGCTACGCTTTTCCGTAAAAACTACGCTTTAAAAAAAAATGACGTGAATTTTTCTTAGACCTTAAAAAAAATCCATTCATGAAAAAGCGAGCGACCCGCATGCCAGCCTCGAACTTAACTTTTGACCTTCACGTAGAATTGTGTACTGTAACCGACCAATCGCGTTGCGTTTTAACCCCCCGTGCGGAAATGCTGGAAACACCCGAAGCGCAGTTGTTTGACCGCAAAAATGGCGTCGAAGCGAAAGACGCCCGCTGTCGATCTCGCTGCTACTCCCCCAAAGAAGGCACGAAAGTCTCGACCCAGTTGTCAGCACTTTAAAGCAGACTACACCAAGGAGTATCGATCCATGTATGGTCAGATCTGCAAATAGCTCCTCAGCCACAAGATGCACGTACTGTCAGACCGAATTTTCGATTGCTCACGGGGGGTGGTTTGACATCGAGAAGCATGTGTGTACTGCGACACACAAGAAGAAAGCCGCGGAAAAGCCGAGCAAACCGCTCACTGCGTATTTCAAGCCAGCGACTGCAGCAGAGGACGATCAATCAGTCATTTTAGCAGAATGTTTGTTCACATCGATCCTTGTGGAACACAATGCACCCATCACTGGCATCAGTGCAGCAGATCACACAGGGCCACTGAACTTTTGACCGTCACGTAGAACCCCCCCCTCCCACCCCCGCTTCACGCCGGCGGTTCAGCGCTCAGCGTCTTGACAGCCCCCCCCCCCCCCCCCCAGCATCACGCCGGCGGTTCTGCGCTCAGCGTCTTGATAGGTCCCCCCCCCCCCGCTTCACGCTGGCGGTTCAGTGCTTCGCGCCTGCGCAAACATCGCCATTTCCTTCTTGTGCGTGTGTGCTACGCCTATTTCTTAAATGCTACTCCAAAAAGCTCTGGATGCTACTTTTTGGCAGGATGGTGGGTTGGCAGGTCTGCCAGTAGCAAAGTAACTAGTCTCTAGACCAGTAACAAAGTAACTAGTCTCTAGACCAGTAACAAGGTAACTAGTCTCTAGACCAGTAACAAAGTAACTAGTCTCTAGACCAGTAGCAAAGTAACTAGTCTCTAGACCAGTAACAAGGTAACTAGTCTCTAGACCAGTAACAAAGTAACTAGTCTCTAGACCAGTAGCAAGGTAACTAGTCTCTAGACCAGTAACAAAGTAACTTGAAGGGAAAAGAATAGAGGAAATGCAATTTGAATGGGTAACATTGATGAATCTTGAGAGTTTGAAAAGCAGACAAATAGAAACACACACCACTCACATGCATGCTTGGAACACTGGGAAGTTTTGTACGCGTCAAAGAATGCCCCTGTCAGGGTTAACATGTAAATACTTCCAGCCCATCAATCACGGACATGTAGATGTATATCAGTTTTTGAGGGTATCAAGCTGCTCTGGGCTTATGTTGTACATAATTTCCAAGGGTCTTGATTAAATAATGCATATGTTCTTGACTTCCAGTGACTGTCTCTACAATTTTTTCTGGGATGTGCTTTGCCAGCAGGGTAAGTTGATGGTTGGGTATGCCTGCAATTTTGTGATGCTTGGCTGTGCCTGCAGGTACCGGACCATGGGGTTCACAGCGGAGAGTGGCAGTTCCAACACTTTCTTCCTCCTGCTGGACCTCATCACCTTCTTCGACTTTTGCCATGCTGGCAAGGCAGACCAGGCACTGCAGGTACGTGTATACGCAATCTTTGGAACTAGTATAAACGCAGCGAAAAGGATTCCTGTGGCTCCAGGCTGGTAGCATTATTCTATGGTTACACTCTCGCCAGTAAATGCTTTCTGGCAGGAATCTGTGGTCTAACTGCCTTCACACTGTTTGATGAGCTGCTGGAGTCCTTACTTCGATGATTCGTGTATCGACTGATGGAGTCGGTAAGTGATTTAACCGACATTCCGTCTGTGTTGAACGTTGATCAAGTGAAAGTTTCTTCTGTAGAAATCCGTCTGATTCCAAAGTTCGATATCATCGGAGAGCTCAGAAGCAGTTTTTCTAAGTTTAATCCTTCTAAGCATACATAAAATTAATGATTCCTCATCATTAGAAGCACTCAGCGGGATTCTGGGCATATCGGCCCAAAAAATTATGAAGTCGGGATTGGTTGCCTTACTCGCACAATGAAGTATAATTGTTGCTGTTGTATTCAAAGTCCTTATAATGAGTAGAATTCACAATATTATACTCTTGTGGTTTGAATTTAACCGCATACAAGTTTTATATTTTTGGGAAATCAATGTTTAGAAAATAAATTGACAAAAAGATGGCTGCCAATATCCGAGTGTATCACAACAAGCGGAGGAAAACACTCAACTATGGAATACTTTCATGGTATGAATGGTATGGAAGAATTAAGGCTATTACGTGACCAACCTGTTGCTGAGACTATATTCACTAGTCTCAGCCACGCTGAATGACATACATGCATACATACATACATACACATACACACACACATACTTACACACACACATACACACACACATACTTACACACACACAAACACATCTGCTCCTACTCATCTGTTACTGAAAATTGACCCAAACGTTACTGATTTTGTGGTTGATATGGCTAGGCATGTCCAGGTGGCTGCCTCGGAAGCTGGGCAGGCATTCAGTCCTGCCTGACATTTTCTTCAGTGCACTGATGCCCTGATAGTGTTTGCATCATGTGGAATACAGGTTTTGTGCAGGACTTGAAAGACTAGGTTGTCATAGAGTTTGAACAATTCCTTTTGTGGCTTTGGAAAGTTTTCAAACGCAAGTCTTACTGCTTGGCAAGTCGTAAAGTTTGAATTCCATTTTACATTTTGGGTGAGGTTTATGGGAAGATTGATCATCAGATGGGATGCCAGACTGATTTTCCATGAGAATTTACATTCCACTGCTTAGTTGTAGAGATTTGGTAATGCTTTCCTTTCAGTTCCATTTGATAGTCAGGCATGGATATCAAAGTATGTCCAGTTTTAGTGCAGCTGGAAAGAAAACCTCCAGAAGTGTCAGAAAAGTTCTTGTCCATGGAAAAGTAAGCTTGAAAAAAAATCTAAGATCTGGAGCAGGTTGATGCCCAACCCCCAACCCATCCCCCCCCCCCCCCCCCCCCACCCCCCACCCCGCATCAGCCGGAACCCCTGGCTGCTGGGTGCTTTAGGTCTGCTCCAGTAGCTCAGTCAGTGTACCATATCTACGGAAACTGAGAATATTCTTGTTAATTAACCCCTTCCCTGCCATAGTTATTGCATGCCATATGCCATGGAATTTTCTCGTGTTTTACTGTACTAGTGTTTGTCATATCACAGTGTTCCTATTTTCCAGAGCACTGAACAGAGCAGAGAACTGAGGCATGTGTAGTTACCTCCCTATCAAGACAGTGCTTTGTTAGAAGCCTGAACATTTTCAGGGACATAGAGAAGCTCCAACAGTTTGAGGCCTGTAAATTTCCAGGTGTGGCAGGGAAGGGGTTAAGTATGTACCAGGACACTTTTTCTTTGTAAAACAGAAACATGTTGCTGTACAGCTGTGTGAACGTGGCCTGATAGGCTAGTGGTGATTAGGCTGAAGTTGATGTATGTGCATCCCTTGCAAACTGTATCTTTCAGGTGATGAGGCAGCTGAAGTTGCTTCCCTTCTCCAAGGAAGAAGTGGAGCACAGAGTGACCAGTTTTAGAAACTACACAGACGAGGTGAGAAAACATTTGAGAAAGTAGTCAGTGACCAATAAGGAATTTGACACATTGCACTCAGCAACAGAAAAACAGCAGCCACTCAGGCATAGCTTTGCCCGGCTTCCGTCCGGCTTCCGCCCGGCTTCTTAGAGCTCTTAGGCTGAAGTGCCTTGGTGTTCAATCCACACACCAGTGAGATCAACTCAGGATGTTTGACTGAATAAGGGAGTTGTAGACTGCGGGCAGCACGTGCCTCCCCCTATCTCTGTTGAGCGGTGGCTTGGTGGCCTCAATGTGGATGGCCTCCTTGACCCCTCTGCAGAACCAGTTTGCCTCACTCTCCTGTCAATGACTGATGAAGAAACACATACACACACACACACACACACACAGACACAAATACACATACACTCACAGACACACACGCAAACACACAGACACCGACACACACACACACACACAGTCACAGACACACACACACACCACAATCACAGCTAATTAAGTTTACAACTGCATTTAAGATAAAAGCATGAAAAGTGGACACAAATTTACACTTGGATTTTTCAGAAGAAAGTTTCATGGTGACACGCATGCACAAGAGTGTAGAATTTCTCCATACCTTGGGTCATGCTCTTAACCCTTAGAGTGCCACAATCCAAAAAATTAAAAATGGCCGAATGCCATAGTCCAAAATGTTGCCCACTTGACAGCACCTCTTTCTCTATGTTCACTCTCTATTGGCTCTATCAACCAATGAGAGCGCAGCAGAGTTTGTTTGCCATCAATATCAATGCACTTGGGTGTGCCTTTTTTTGGTGGTGGTTATCACAGCACTCTGAGGGTTAACCTCAGAAACTAATAACATGGTGAGGAGTGGATCATATACTGACAAGGTTCTTCATAGCATTGAATCCATCAACTATTGCTGAAGTGAAGTGTAGAGTTGCTGGAGACCCAGGTGTGTGTGAGATCCACACAATGGCCGTCTTGACCCGTGTGTCTTTCATGACAGGTGCGGCGATGTTTGCCTGACATTTTGATTGCCACCATGAACATCCTGCACAACCAGTACATGGCCATCAGGTAAGCCTGGCATGATGGCGATGCTGAAAATGATCATGAGGGGTGGGGTGGGGTGGGGTGTGGAGGGGAGGGGAGGGGAGGGGAGGGGAGGGGAGGGGAGGGGGGGAGGGGAGGGGAGGGGAGGGGAGGGGAGGGAGGGGAGGGGAGGGGAGAGGGAGGGAGGGAGGGAAAGGAAAGGGGGGAGAAAGAAAAAGAAGAAGGAGGTAAAGAAGGAAGGCAGGGATAAGGAGCAGGATGAGGGATGGGAAAGAGCAAGGGGGGTGGGAAGAAAAAGGAGGAAAGTATTGAGAATGATGAAGATAGTGACACAAATGTAAAAAATGAAAATGCTGTTCTTGCTGACAGCACTGAAGATGAAGTGGTACACAAGTTGCTGACAGCACTGAAGATGAAGTGGTACACAAGTTGCTGACAGCACTGAAGATGAAGTGGTACACAAGTTGCTGACAGCACTGAAGATGAAGTGGTACACAAGTTGCTGACAGCACTGAAGATGAAGTGGTACACAAGTTGCTGACAGCACTGAAGATGAAGTGGTACACAAGTTGCTGACAGCACTGAAGATGAAGTGGTACACAAGTTGCTGACAGCACTGAAGATGAAGTGGTACACAAGTTGCTGACAGCACTGAAGATGAAGTGGTACACAAGTTGCTGACAATGAGGTGATGATGACCCAGGTTTACTTTGATCTTCACAGAAGCTCTGGCTCCATGAGCCCCATGCCCCGCCTGGCCTCCGGTGATGATGGCGGCAGAGAGAAGGTGAGCAATTCTACCACAGTAATGGATGGAAATGTAGAGAAAAGAGCAGAATTATTTGCCAAGGAATTGTTGCTGATGACAAACACTCTATGCTACTCAGGGAAAACACTTTTCCAGAGTCTAGTTATTTGTGCCAGGAGCCACCAACAACGTAGACAGACTGGTGCTCATGACGAGGATCTCTTTGTTGAAAGGGTTCCAGTACTTGAAAAACTTTGGGCTTTGTAAGGGCTCTCGAACATTTTGGCAGCTTCTGATAACGTACTGCTAGTTTCTGGGATGTGTCTGGAGCCCCCTAGGGGTTGGGGGTAAGAATAGACCCCCTTCGTCTCCTTTGTGATTCGCGACAGGCTTGTAACTTGGGAAATGGAGGCGGCCTGCTATTGCTCTATCTAGCTCTTGTGAGTTTTGTGATCAATGGCCTTTCAAGCACACAACGGCAGATAGGCTGGCTGGCTGGCTGGCTGGCTGGCTGGCTGGCTTTCTGGCTGGCTGGCTTTCTGGCTGGCTTTCTGGCTGGCTGGCTGGCTGGCTGGCTTTCTGGCTGGCTTTCTGGCTGGCTGGCTGGCTGGCTGGCTGGCTGGCTGGCTCTGGCTGGCTGGCTGGAAGTAAACTTTATTTCCCAAATGCTGACAGAATATCGTAGATTATTTTTCCTCGGAAGCCCAGCAGCAAAGGTTTTCCAGCTGGTGAGGGAGACATGGACTGCTTCCCGCCATGGCGTGGCGGTCTTTGAGTGACGAGGCTTTGAAGGAACACTCTTCCTTAATCTGCCTTAATCCCAGTCTTTGTGTTTTCAGCACCTGACTTCCTCGAGAAACCAGGCCCGTGCTCTCATCACCTTTGCGGGCATGCTGCCCTACAGGTTGCCAGGGGACACCAACGCACGGCTGGTGCAGATCGAAGTGCTCATGAACTGAGAGCTGGTGCACTTGGGGGAAGGAGACAGTCTGGCAGCAGGGAGCTTGAGGCCAGTGTGCCGTCTGTGGGAGAGCTGTCCTGTCTAGATGTCAGTTGTGTCAAGCTGAACTGAGAACAGTCCGGTTGGATCTGAAGATCTGACCCTGTCCTGATGCCCCCAGATAGCCTCTTTCGCTGCTTGGGGCCACCCCTGGCTGAGCTACTGGAGCAGGCCCTGAAACCCCAGCAACCAGGGCTTCCAACTGATGAAGGGGGCATCGATTGTGTGTTGCTCTCTTCTTGAATGGTAAAATCACAAACTCGGGGTGTGACTAGAAACAATAATTTATTGTTGAGGTACAATTTTGTCTCCAAGGGACAAAAAACAGACTGATGATCAAGCCTGTTCACTACTGTGAGGGAGAAAAGAAATCCCAGTGTCCACTTATTTAGTTGTGGACGAATGGTTATTCTGCCATGAAGCTGGCCTCAGTCTTGTAAAGGCACCGCGAAGGGTTTGAAGATGCTGTTGAGCACCGAATGAAACTTCTATAATTATGCCATTAGGACAGAATGTGAGAGGAAAGTGAGCCACTGACAGAGCGGGAATGCCCATGTAAATAGATACTAGAATTTGAGTTCTGCTCTTTTCATTCATGAAGGAAAGCAGCATGTTTTGCCCCATGCGAGAATGTACATGTATGAAGAGACTTTTCCCCCCACTGTAATGCTGTCGATGGCTGTATTGGCATGTGTTTTGGCATTAATTTACTTATTTCTACAAGCCTTTGTGAGAAAAGAAATGGTATGAATGTCATGTAATGAGCAAGTCACAGTGCTGTAATGAACTTCAAGAAGTAAGTAGTGAAGAACTTCAAGAAGTAAGTAATGATTTTGTTCCTTTCCATGTTGATCCAGAATGTACTGTACATAAAGTGTGAGCTCCCATTGAAGTTACTGTACCTACCTTCCGTTTGAATGGGAGTTGTGCTCATCACTGTGGTGTGCAAATATTGCTGACATGAATGTTACAGGATGCAAAGATGAATGAGTGACATACACCACAGGGTTACACAATGTTTAGCTCCGGTAAGGTAATTGACCAAGATAAGCTGTTTCTCATCACTGCCAAATTCTGTCAAAATGGTTGTATGTAAGGATGCAAGAATATGAGATAATCTGAGCTAATCACAGCACTCTTGTACATAGATTATTTTTATGAATAAATTTGTGTTGTAAAGCCATTGCAGAATATAAATCGTTCTTCCTTCCTTCTGTCCTGTTTTGTTAAGTTCTTTTTTAAGTTACTGTAGAGTTAGTTTCACTGAGGTAATAGCCTAGTCAGGCAGAGTGAGTTTTTCAAGTCTCTCTTTTTCTGTCTCCTGATGGTTTCGTCTCCCTACCAAATCCTAAGAGGGGAATAAATAGGGACATTGCGACTTGAAATGCACTTGCTTGGAACAACTCTAGTGATTTTCGTGCTTAATGGCCTTACATAGCCTACAAAGGCTGATAGGCCGTAAAACTCCGTCCATCCCTTCCCGTTTCATGCCCTCTCTTTCTTCCCCTCTTGCTGTTCTCATGCTGCTTCACATCACACTCACATGCATACACATGTACACATAAGCATGCACACACACACACACATATGCGTACACAAACAACACCCCCTTCATCTCTCCTTATTTCCCTCCCCTCCCCTCCTGTCCCTCCTCCTATTATTGTTTCTGATGGAGACAGGATGAGAACTGAGGGACCGTTATGCTTGATAAAGTTGCAAATGCAGTATTGGGTCCAAGAAAATAAATTTTTGTGGTTGTGTGGTAACATGACCAACCCAAAACTTTTTGGGATTGTGCATAAAAAATGGGGGGGGGGGGGGGGGGGGGGGGGAGAAATCGGTAGTAATTGCTTAATTGTGTGCTGTGCCATTTTCTCTGCCTTATGAACATTTGGGGAAATATACTTTAATTTTTTAATTCATTTTTTCTGCGAAAGAGAAGTTGATTATGTTTATTCTGATCTCTTCCATAAAAATAAAGTGTTTTTTTTTAAAGTTCAGACCGAACTACCAACCACATTTTGGACAGGCTCCCAGAGACGGGCCACACTAGTGGACACGTCCAAGGAGAGGGGTGTGGGAAAGACAGCCAAGCTGGCGGGCCACACTAGTGGACTCGTCCGAGGAGAGGGGTGTGGGAAAGACAGCCAAGCTGGCGGGCCACACTAGTGGACTCGTCCGAGGAGAGGGGTGTGGGAAAGACAGCCAAGCTGGCGGGCCACACTAGTGGACTCGTCCAAGGAGAGGGGTGTGGGAAAGACAGCCAAGCTGGCGGGCCACACTAGTGGACTCGTCCAAGGAGAGGGGTGTGGGAAAGACAGCCAAGCTGGCGGGCCACACTAGTGGACTCGTCCAAGGAGAGGGGTGTAGGAAAGACAGCCAAGCTGGCGGGCCACACTAACTAGAACGTCACAGCATCTGACTGGCAAGAGATCTTGGTAGGTTAATAATCCGCAGTGAATTGGCAGATTCACACAGAGTGACAAAAGAATATGAAGAAAATGAAAAACAAAATCATTTTAATAAAGCCAATCAGATGTTGTGGCCTGAGCGCTAGTGTACTCCGTCAGCTTGGCAGACTTCCCCACACCCCTCTCCTTGGGGGAGTCCACTTGCGTGGCCCGTCAGCTTGGCAGACTTCCCCACACCCCTCTCCTTGGGGGAGTCCACCAGTGGGGCCCGCCTCTGGAAGTCTTTCCCGCAGTTTTTGTGGCCATGTTACCATAACCACAACTATTTTTTATTTTGGCCTGAGGAAGTTGCACATCAAAACTTACAAATTGGAGGGTAAAATGTGAAATAGACCATGGATAGAAGTCTACGGCCTATCAGCCTTTGAAGGCTATTTAAGGCCAATGATCACGAAAAATCATTACAGCTGGTTAAAATAAGAGCAAGTAAAGTAATGATTTCCCGAAGTATTCACCTCTTGGGAGGCGCAGTGGATCAATTCACACACCCAACCCACAGTGGATCAATTCACACACCCAACCCACAGTGGATCAATTCACACACCCAACCCACAGTGGATCAATTCACACCCCCAACCCACATTGGATCAATTCACACCCCCAACCCACAGTGGATCAATTCACACCCCCAACCCACAGTGGATCAATTCACACCCCCAACCCACAGTGGATCAATTCACACCCCCAACCCACAGTGGATCAATTCACAACCCCAACCCACAGTGGATCAATTCACACCCCCAACCCACAGTGGATCAATTCACACCCCCAACCCACAGGGGAGGAATTACAGTCAAAGGTGAAGAATGAATACCTGGGCGAGAAGGAGCAAAGAAAAATAATGAGGGGGAAAAAACCCGGTGTTCTCGGATCAAATCTCAAAAACTGATCATGAATGATTTCCACGAGTAAAGTTTGCCACATCACCAAAACTTTCCTCTCGGTTCATACAGAGGACAACACGACCACTCCATTGACTTCAGGGGATGAAGCTCTTTCCGATATAATTTCGCGTTCTGTTACGGGGATCCACAAAAACGAAATAAAACAGGTCCCGGGTTACTTACACGTCTTTATGTTCAACATAAAAATACTCATTACAGGGGGTAGAAAAAAAAAAGAAGTTACATTTGCATATGGCTCAAACACAACATCCTAAATAACCCAATCTTATAAAATTACATCTACTCTCTTCACATACTCAACTCCCAACGGGAAAAAAAGTAAAAGCACAAGTAAAATTTCGATCAGCCTTCTTACATAAAAACATAAAATACGTAGGTCAGCCCTCGACAAGTTAAAAAGCTATTGACCCGTGTAAAAATCTCGCACCAACCTTTTACCAACACTGCCCACTCTCTCTCTCTCTCTCTCTCTCTCTCTCTCTCTCTCTCTCTCTCTCTCTCTCTCTCTCTCTCTCTCTCTCTCTCTCTCTCTCTCTCTCTCTCTCCCCTGTTCGTCTGCCTCTCTCTTCTCTTCGTCTGCCTCTCTCTTCTCTTCGTCTGCTTCTCTGTTGTGTGGGGACCGATCTCTCCCTCTCCTCTCACTCAGTAGGCGGACCGATCTCTCCTCTCTCCTCTCAGTAGGCGGACTGATCTCTCCTCTCTCCTCTCACTCAGTAGGCGGACCGATCTCTCCTCTCTCCTCTCAGTAGGCGGACCGATCTCTCCTCTCTCCTCTCAGTAGGCAGACTGATCTCTCCTCTCTCCTCTCAGTAGGCGGACTGATCTCTCCTCTCTCCTCTCAGTAGGCGGAGCGATCTCTCCTCTCACTCAGTAGGCGGACTGATCTCTCCTCTCTCCTCTCAGTAGGCGGACTGATCTCTCCCCTCTCCTCTCAGTAGGCTGATCGATCTCTGTCTCCTTGCGCTCCCCTATTTCGCCATCTTCTCACAACCAACTCGCGATCATTTCTACTCACTACAACACATATCTCAGAGCGAACACCGCTCATCACCCGAGGTGCAGAACTCAACTTCCACTCACTCCAAACCCTCTACTTTAATTTGTATACTGCTTTCGGACCACCAACCCCACCCTCAACGCACCAGCAAAAATCAAGTCTCTCTCAGGTGAGATACTTCCGAAAACCTATTTCCCCATTACAACGATGACCAGCTATTCCTCTCTGCTAAACCTGCAAACGTGTTGATAAGACGAGAAGAGCACGAAGCATGTATTAGTGAGATCAGACAGTGGATGAGAACAAT
>JAWQFJ010013613.1:0-14829 GCA_034096865.1 Theodoxus fluviatilis | reverse complement strand
CATCAAAACAGTGTATAAATGCCAAGAAACCCGGCTCTGCTATTTTAGAGGACAAACCTTCAACATTCGAACACACAATTTTGATTGTCGAGTCAACATCGTTTCTCCCACATTTGGAAGAAATGAGAGAGAGAGAGAGAGAGAGAGAGAGAGAGAGAGAGAGAGAGAGAGAGAGAGAGAGAGAGAGAGAGAGAGAGACAGACAGACAGACAGACAGACAGACAGACAGACAGTCAGAGAGACAGAGAGAGACACAGAGAGAGAGACAGAGAGAGAGAGAGACAGAGAGAGAGAGACAGAGAGAGAGAGACAGAGAGAGAGAGACAGAGAGAGATAGATAGATAGATAGAGAGAGATAGAGAGAGAGAGACAGAGAGAGAGAGAACGAACGAACTGGTTTATTTCACAATGATTACATGTTTACATCATCGGCAGTTATAATTTCCAGTGCCTCACGTCTTCTCTCCAAGGCATAATACAAATACATGGTGGTTGATCTGATCATATAATGGTCGTTGGAGGAAAATACATTTTCGACATTACTGAAGCCGGTAATTTTGTATAAGTATTTCTGCCTGATATCTTCATAAACTGGACATACATACAGCATATGAAATTCACACTCAATTCCTCATTACAAGCTGGACAAACATACAGAGCGTCTGGAGAGTCTCGGTTGCAGCGACATTTGTGAGGGTGTAATTCACTGAACCCAGAGCGGAATTGTATGTACACATCACGAAAAGGCTTTTTATCAAGTGCACGAAAATACTCCCCTCTTCCCCATCTGAACTTTATCTGTCTTTGAAAGGAATACCTTGCACTTTCACAGGGCCTATATTTGCATGTTCGCACATAGCCTTTCACTTCACTGATGAAGGAGCCTGCTTGGCCCCGATAGCTCTGGAATAAATTTTTGAAGTTGGACAAAGGTCTCCAGTACTTCATTTCTCTCTCCTCCTTTTTTTTAATACGGATTAGATAAATTAGTAATAATGATATCACATTTCTCCTATACTCAGTTTTCTTTTCCTTAATCACTCCTTGGTATCTATTTCGTTCTTTCAAGTAAATCTTCCTAAGTAAAGTAGATTTAGTGCGTACACAACGATAGCAGAGACACCTCAGGCTCTGTTTGGCAGCTACACAATCTTTGTCGAACCATGATTGTTGGCGCCTAACTCCACCATACAAGAAGCGCATCCTCATAGGTTCAGCTGCTCGGAGTAAACAATCACTAAATTCAGCCATTGTTGCGTCAATATCAACCTCACTTGCACTAACCTTATCACATACACCTGACTGTTCAACATAAAGCATGAAATCATCACAAAACTGCCCAGTCATATTAGCATCCCATCCATACTTATATATACGAGAAAATTCTGGACACTCTCCTCTGCAGCTATGGGTCGACATTCCATACACAAGTCTAAGCACAGATGAAATGTCAATACATTCTCTCTGACAATCAACGATTTACAATGTTTTACCAACTCTCTAGAAACCAAAAAGTAATCAATGACACTATTTCCTGTGGATGAAATATGTGTGTAGTTACCATCCATGTCACCAGCAGCACAACCATTAATAATATACCAATTCAAAACCCAAACAAGTAGATAAAAATTCTATACCATAATCATTTGTAACCCGGTCAAAAGAGTTTCGAAATTCATATGGTGTATCAAACCGCAAATCAGTACATTCATACGAGTTCCCCACATTGAAATTTCCTGTACGTGCATTGAAATGAAAGCGGCTTAGGGGAGACCGTTATTAGTGTCAACCGTGTGCCGTGTGCCGGAAGTAGCTCTCTGATATCGGAGGTTGTATCGCTCTCAGCCAATCACGAGCCTTGAAAATAGACACCACCACGTGACCCAGCGGTGACCTTTGACCGCATCCGCCACTCCGCCTGACTGACTTCGCACGCCCTGGGGAGTTATGCTAAGATCCGGCCGCATTAATGTATCTGCGTTTTGTGACAAACGTCTTGCTCGGCGGTACTGTACTCCATGCACCTTAACGGTGCGCGTGATTCGGGTGTAATCTTAAGCTAAACGACGTTTATTGGCATTTGCGCAGCTGAGTGCGAGCGTCTATTTTCAAGGCTCGTGATTGGCTGAGAGCGATACAACCTCCGATATCAGAGAGCTACTTCCGGCACACGGCACACGGTTGACACTAATAACGGTCTCCCCTAAGCCGCGTGTCATTGAAATCGCCACACACTATCGTAAAGTGTAAAGCGGTTTGAGCACCTATCAATTATGGTGGAAAGTCGCTATTTAAAATCACATCTTTACCTTTTATCACAAAACATTCAGGACATTCTGTATAGACTTGTAACAAACAGTTCTCCAGCTCTTGAATACCATTAGCCCCACTTGCTCTCTGATAGTAAGGAGAACCCGTAGGCGGCAGGTACAGGCAGACCAAATAACATCTCTATCATAAATGAGTAGTCATTTACTGATCTTCTGTAACAGAATATTGTTAAAGATGCACGGAACAGCTGTTACAAAAGAGGAGATTGAACGGTGAACACAACACACAACTCCTGATCTCCTGCCTCTCTCAGAAATCCTAACAGCAGGAGCTACATAACAAGTGAAATAATTAATCAAGAAAACGTTTTGAAATTCCTCTACAAAGGTTTCCACCAAATACACAAAATGGAAACCACAAATATAATCTAGAAATTCGGGGTTTTCAAGTTTCGAGACGATGCCATTTACATTCCAGGATAGAAATCTCAACATACCTCCCCCTGGATGTGAACTGGCTGTTGTGACTTGGCCTTGGCCGCCATCCTAGGCAGTACCAGTGTCTGTCTGGGATCCAGACCTAGTAGTGGATCGCGTCTGGATACGGTCGCGTTCATCTTGTCGCCCTGGTACCACGTGCAGCTGGCCTCCCTTGAAGTATGCATGGTTTCCTGATTCTCGTGCCTCCTGAAGTTGTTGGTGCTTCTGGTCGGTCCTGTCAGTCAATACGCCAATCCCCTTGTCCTTTAGCTGGGCTCTGCATCCGAGGATGTCGCACTTGTGTGCGCTTCTGTTGAGGCAGGCGATGATTTTCTGATTCGGTGAGCTCTTCTTATGTCTCTTAGTTCCAAGCTGCCACGGAAAACACCATTCACAGTGTCTAGAAACTTAACCTCTGTGTCTTGAAATGTTTCATTCTCCTGTTCCGGAACATTGTATAGGATTACGTTATCTCTGCGTGCGCGTCTCTCCTGTTCTTCCAGCTTATCCTCTGCTCTATTCGCTCTAGCTATCATTTCCGCCAACTTGTCACCGAGGTGGTCAAGGTAATCCTCCTGAACTATTAGCTTGTCATTCATGTTGTTAACTTCCTTCTTCATCTCCTCCAACTTCCCTTCCAGACGTTGCACACAGCCTCTCAGCGTCTTCATTTCCTCCAAGACCGTTGCCGTTGCCCTCTGCTGCCTCCTGTCCCAGTCTTCATTCAGTGCCTTCAGCGCTTCTTCCAGATGTCTCTTCTCCAATCCAGGTCCCGCGTTTTCTTCCACATTTCCCGAGAGGATGAGAAGGAAAGAGATATCATACGCGTGGAATGTACGCGTGGAATGTAGCATGGGGCTTCTGGTTGAGGATGCTGTTGCTGTTGGTTGGCCATTACTGGTGGTAGAGTAAATTCGCTTCAACCCTGCTCTGCAGCGCCAAATGTGGTGGTCGATGGTAAGGTTGGAGTCAAGTAAGACGCAGGGGCGAAGTCGAGTTACTTTCCACTTTTTATTGGCCATCGGTACAAGCTCTTAGTAAATGAACTTCTGGACCCGGGTGGTGAAATGGTCTCCCTGGCTGAGTGCCGTCTCCCCCTTATCAAGCGGATGCACGGACCTCACAGGAGCCAGGGGGTTGATTGTTCCACAAATCCTAACCCTGGCTCCTGGGTAGTGCTTCTATTTGGAAGAAAACAGAGATTACTTAATTGAACTCGCTTTGAAATTACTTCTTACAAATGTTGCCTCATTCAGCATAACACAGTCTATTGAATGAATCATATGCCGTTGCAAGTGGTTGTCTTACTTGAGAGGAAACATCAGATTTATACTCAAAATGTCACAATTCAGACGTCACAAGGGGAGAACGGCTCACTAGCCAGGGGTCACGCTAATGTAAGGAGTGACTGACAGGGCACAGCAGAGAGTGGTCGCAGAGCGGTCAGCTGGTCAGCTTGCCTCACAGAAAGGGGGGAAGGGGGGTTGGAGAGAGGTCTGACACACATGATAGGGGGGTGGGAGAGACAGAAGCAGGGGTAACTGAATAGAGGTTGAGCACAGCAGATGTACAATACACTTGGTGATAGGTGCACCTTATGACATGAACACAGTAGATGTACATTACACTCGGTGATAGGTGCACCTTATCACAGGGGAGATAGAGAAAGATATATCATGAGAGAGAAAGAAAGAAAGAAAGAAAGAAAGAAAGAGAAGCGGGGACACATGCACACAGAAGAACGAATGCTGGAGTGGTAGGGAAGTAAACGAATGAAAAAGTGGAGTTTTACGGGGTATCAGCCTTTGTACGCCATGTAAAGCAACTGAAGATGAAAATCACTAGAACCGATTAGATTTAGAACATATCCCGATTTCCCTGGAGCTATTAACCTTTGACGAATCAAGCAAGGATACGCGGCGGGTCTATTCTTACCCCCAACCTGCAGGAGGAGAGGGAAGTTAAGCTAGAGAGAAAAACAATGCATATTTGAGAGAGAGGCAATTGTGTAGCTACAACTGCAGGAGGAGAGGGAAGTTAAGCTAGAGAGAAAAACACTGCATATTTGAGAGAGAGGCAATTGTGTAGCTACAACTGCAGGAGGAGAGGGAAGTTAAGCTAGAGAGAAAAACACTGCATATTTGAGAGAGAGGCAATTGTGTAGCTACAACTGCAGGAGGAGAGGGAAGTTAAGCTAGAGAGAAAAACACTGCATATTTGAGAGAGAGGCAATTGTGTAGCTACAACTGCAGGAGGAGAGGGAAGTTAAGCTAGAGAGAAAAACAATGCATATTTGAGAGAGAGGCAATTGTGTAGCTACAACTGCAGGAGGAGAGGGAAGTTAAGCTAGAGAGAAAAACACTGCATATTTGAGAGAGAGGCAATTGTGTAGCTACAACTGCAGGAGGAGAGGGAAGTTAAGCTAGAGAGAAAAACACTGCATATTTGAGAGAGAGGCAATTGTGTAGCTAAAACTGCAAGCACAGGGTCGGCGGCCGTGACAGTACCTTAATTGTCACAGAGTTGTTGCAGCTATGGTGAAATGTGTGCAGAACACTACATCGAGTTTCAGCCTGCTTCAAGAAACCTATTCCTTCGCTTCGCGCTGAATCACGCCAAAGTCCACCCGATTACCTGATCAATCTATTTGCACGAAGGATTTTCTGAACACCACTGATCATCTTCAAGTGTTTGGCGCCCGACACAATGTGTTATCTTAAAGAAGGTGAGCAAGAGCATAAGTGCATTCCGTTATCAGTTTCGTCCGAGATTCATCCTATCCTGCAGTGTGATAACACCTCTGCAGCTTTCAGTCACTCCTGCAGGCGAGCGATGAACTTATTTTGCTAGCGAGCAAAATGGTGCGCTTGTGAGTTTGCTTGACGGCAGTGCGTATACGTCACCCCTATTGATATTGAAATGGACGCGTCGGCCGTGTACATCTTGGCTGTGGTTGAGTTTAAGACCTAATGAAAAGGGAAGTACACATCGGGTTTTCCTCTAGGAAGTTTCGGTCACGTGCTCAGTTGTCACAAGACATCGAGCACGCCGATAAGGGGTGTATGCTTGAGACACTTAGATCAACTGGTCAGCCCACACCTCCTCCCCCTTCGCAGCTCTCACTCAGTGCTAGCCGTGCTTCGTGACCATTGTTAGCAGTGCAAAACACTCACAATGGGGGACTGGGGACACGGTTTGTGCGGCTGTTTCGACAATTTTGGCCTGTGCGTCGTTTCCTACTTCGTGCCTTGCTACCAATTCGGGAAGAACGCTGAGTCGG
This sequence comes from Theodoxus fluviatilis, assembly GCA_034096865.1. NCBI lineage: Eukaryota > Metazoa > Mollusca > Gastropoda > Cycloneritida > Neritidae > Theodoxus > Theodoxus fluviatilis. The sequence goes on along the minus strand of JAWQFJ010013613.1, from coordinate 8,799 downwards.
TGAGTTAAAGCAGTGGTTCTCTCAAGCGATCAAAAGTTACGTGCGTGTACGTGTTGTAAGTTTGTTTCGTTTACTCAGCTTAATGATATATTACTGAATTGTTTACGACCATCAACGCCTTGATTATCCATCGCTTGACAACTGCTCACTGAATGTCCTCGCGATTCCTGCCCACTATAATTGTGTCGCCACTCATCCACACCTCTGTTCTGTATCCTTGTTGCAAAAGTTTTGCTTTGTCTGTGAATAGACCTGGCTGCTTTGCACTCACCTCAATCATAGCTCAAAACTAGTGCGTTGATTTACACAGAGCTTGGCTGTGTCTGTTCACTTTACCTCACTCTCCATCGCTTTACACACACACACACACACACACACACACACACACACACACACACACACACACACACACACACACACACACACACACACACACACACACACACACACACACACACACACACACACACACACGCACACACACACACACACACACACACACACACACACACACGCACGCACACACACACACACACACACACACACACACACACACACACGCATACACACTTTTCACGTAAGATTTGTTTATCAATAACGTTCAGATGAGGTTCAAAATATCTTCCCATTTTAAATGATCGATAAACAGTGAAACAATTGCTAGTCATTGTTTCTTCCCATTCGTGATTGAATCGATCAATCAATTTCTCACGCAATGTATAAAGGAATGTTCCTTCGTCTGTTACATGTTGTTCCGACCAAACATTGTCATAGCCATTACTGCACAGTAAAAGTTTTTATTCTATTGGCTCAACTATCTAAATTTCAAGCCAGTATTGATAAGCATCATGTCATTCGCCATACGTGGATATCGGTGAGAAGACATTTCAAGAACTTTCAGCCAATACTTGACAGCTGAGAAAGAAACTGATTGATTGATTTGTTTATTGATAAGCCGACAGCCCTTTTCAATTATCAAATAAAAATTTTTAAATTAACAGAATCTCGTCAACTGTAGCCTACGTGCACGAGATCATGTTGTACATGGATTAATGGGTAGGGTTTGCATGGCAAGTTAACTTATTTGCCTATATAACATGATTAAACAATATTTAAATGAACATGGAACAGTTTCATGTCGAACTTGTGGGATCAATCGTTTCTTTCTCCCTTAATTCAAATGCATATTAAATAAACACTGACGCTTCGTCTTTAACTAAGATGTTGGGATTCCTCTTCTCTCTATCATTTAGGTGTCTTGACAAATATTTCTTTCTTAATGTATCATAGTGTTTACAATGTATAAGGAAATGTTCTTCGTCTTCTAAAGAATTACAAAATGGACACTTTGTTCCTTGACTTTCATCGTGCGTATAACGTTGGTTGTTTTTTAAGTCGTTCAAGCAGATCGAGTCTGAAGCGAATGAAACTATCTCTAATTTTTTAATAGTATTAAAATTAAGATACCTTTCTAGATTAGGTGTTTGCTTGAAAGAAGAGTACCATGCAAACTCTCGCTCTGGTGTTTTCCCCCCAACCCAGCTCTGACGATAACAATCTTGCAGCCGTTGTTTGAGTTTTTTTTAAAGGAATAATGTTCTGTTTGTTACACCCCTGTTCATCCATATATAAGCAAAACATACTTTGGACAAGGTATTCTTGACTAAACTTGCCCAGTTTTTGTCATTAGGGATACTGGAATTTTGCAGCATATCATAGGCTTGCCTGGGGAGCCTGTGGTTTGGCATTGCACATAGTCTGAGCCAATAGTGTGTGTGTGTGTGTGTGTGTGTGTGTGTGTGTGTGTGTGAGAGAGAGAGAGAGAGAGAGAGAGAGAGAGAGAGAGTGAGTGTGAGTGACAGAGTGTGAGTGTGTGTGTGTGTGTGTGTGAGAGAGAGAGAGAGAGAGAGAGAGAGAGAGAGAGAGAGAGAGAGAGAGAGAGAGAGAGAGAGAGAGAGGGGGGGGGGGGTCATGTCATGTGAGTATTCACACATCTGGCACTTCGAACCCCCTGCTATTTATGTAAGAAACTCATTTGTGCAAAACCTTTAACTGGCCTGTCTCTCAGGTGTCGTCGCTCTGCCCCCCTCCGCTTCCCCCCTTCTCAGGTGGAGCTTTGGGCAAAGATTATAGGTTACCTATAATCTTTGCTTTGGGTTATATAACGGTGTAAATTGATGTAGAAGAGATTTATGGTACGTACTTGAGCTAACTTCCTGGTACACGCGTAGTGTATGCCATCATGTTGCCTTGCGTTCCTCCTGCGTGTCTACACAACCTCAGTTTGAGTTCCTGCTACTTGTCACTTAAGCCTTCTTTAAAAATCAATGAGCTTTTTTGTGTTGTAAGTTATTTGTCAAGATTCGTTTTACACGACCAGCGGTTTCCGTGACACTTTCCTTGGACTCCCTTAGATCTCCCGATGGATCTTTGATATAGATCCCCATTCTGCACCGGCAATACAGGAAAGTCGGGATTTTGAGGAGTTATTTTTGTTTGCCTGACTCACCCGGCTTCACCGTCACTAACGTTTCGTTTTCATTTGTTAGCATGTGCATATCGGACAGACTGAAAGGTTTGAATGACTGACTGGATGGCCGATTGACTGGCTGGCTGGCTGGCTGACTGGTTGGCTGGCTGACTGACTGACCGACTGGCTGACCTATTGGCTGGCTGACTCATTGGCTGGCTGACTTATTGGCTGGCTGAATTGCTGACTTGCTGACGGCTGAATCTGGCTGGCTGGCTGGCTGACTTATTGGCTGGCTGACTCATTGGCTGGCTGACTGACTGACTGACTACTGACTGACTGACTGACTGACTGACGTGTGACTTGCGGACTTGTTGGCTGGCTGGCTTGATTATTTGCATGGCTGGCTGACTTGCTGACTGGCTACCCAGCTCTTTGACTGACTGGGGTTCTGTAGCCGAGTGATTGTCGCGCTCGACCTGCAGTCACTAATTACGGCTAGTGTGTGCGGTGTTCGAAGCTGCGTGGTTCCAGCTTTGCATCTTTGAGCAAGGTGCTTAGCTCACGTTGTTTCTCCCCACCCAGGAGCAAGGTGCTTAACTCACGTTGTTTCTCCCCATCCAGGAGCAAGGTGCTTAGCTCACGTTGTTTCTCCCCACCCAGGAGCAAGGTGCTTAACTCACGTTGTTTCTCCCCATCCAGGAGCAAGGTGCTTAGCTCACGTTGTTTCTCCCCATCCAGGAGCAAGGTGCTTAGCTCACGTTGTTTCTCCCCACCCAGGAGCAAGGTGCTTAGCTCACGTTGTTTCTCCCCACCCAGGAGTAAAACCGGGTACCTGCGAGGGCAGGGATGGCATTCTGAAGTGCGATCCACCCTTGTGTGCTGCCATGAGCAAGCATCGGGCTGGAATGCTCCCTAGAGAGTGGAGTTGGAGCTGTAATCTGACTGTGCTTCATTTATGTTTGTTTGATGTCATTGGCCAGTGAAAGATTAATCATCGGACCCAGTGATCAGGGGGTAAAGTGTAGAGCAGTTTGAATCCCAGACATGGGTGATAAGTCGCTTTGTAAAATTACACCTATACCTTTATTTTTACTGACCGACCGACCGACCGACCGACCGACATACCGACCGACCGACCGACCGACCGACCGACCGACCGACCGACCGACCGACCGACCGACCGACCGACCGACCGACCGACCGACAGACCGACCGACCGGCCGGCTAGCTACAGGTGGCTGATGGGAGTTTGACAAACTGACAAGGTCACTGACTCGTTTATTTCTCGATGACTTTTTTCTCCACTCTCCTCTCCTTCACTCACTCACCCTTGCACTCCCACGGTCTTTGCTATTTTTTCTTTTCCGTTTTTTTTTTCCATTTACGAAATGACTGACGAGTCTTCCGACTGGCTGGCAGACTGACCGGTTGTGCAGTAACGCCGTGCCTACCTTCTGCCGGATCAGCCCACCAGCTGACTGTCGACCACTGCTCTGACCGACTCGATCGATTGATCCAATGAACCCACCATACCACTTTCTCTTCTCACTCCTTTCCTTCCTCCCGTAGCCCAACCCCAAATCCTCGGTGTTGACTGTGAACGGCTGGTTCTGAGCCTCTCTAACCACGTCCGTTTCTCTGCCTTTGTGCAGGTGGGGGAGAGTTTTTTGGTGTGCTGCCTGTGCTACCTCATCCCTGGGGCAGATCTCTTGGCCGCCGTGTCGATACGAGGCAAGATCCGAGATCAGCGCAACATCGAAGGCTCGATTTGTGGGGACTGCCTCACGATCCTCTTCTGCCCGCTCTGTGCCCTGGTGCAGGAGGCACAGGAGACTCAGAGTGGGGACCCCACCCGCCAGCACATTCTGAGGGTTTAGACACCACGCCCACCCCTACCCCCTTGCCCCCCCCCCCCCAACCCACTGCATTCTCCTTACCATCCCTACTCCGCCATTCCGACTCCTCATCTCCCAGCCCGGCTAGAAGGTCATTAGTAGAAAACCCCATATTCGCCCTTTCTCCAAGTTAGGGTTTGTGTGTGATTGAGGAAGGCATCTAGTATCTACTTGCATGTTTATAGAATCAGAACTTTTCGCTTTTCGTCTATAGTGTGAAGATGTGTGTCATGTCAACGACAACGGAATCATTTAAACGTCTGCATTGTTGACGGAACCGGTGATTACAGATGTAAACAAGGAAGTTTTTCACTGAACCTTCCCTACTACGCTCGTGTAGAGGGCATTGCTGCTCTAAACTTTCTAGTTCGCTGTGATGTGATGTACAGCATGTATGACGTTGTCTAAGTCAGTGAAGACGTGGTCTGTATCATTCTACTTTCATAACCTACAACGAAATTATTGTTAATTTGGTGAGGTCCAGTACTTGCGTAGCTCAAGGCTGTTTTTTCTTTTATATCCATGTCATGGTCAATACCAGTTACCAAAGAATGTGTGTCAGTGATATACTAACAATAATCATGTTGAGTTTTGAAGCATTTGATTGAGAGAATATGTTCAACAGTTCCATGTTGAGAGTTAGTTATTTCTCTACGTGTAGAAGATAATCAATTATGCGAATAAAGGAATAATGAAGGTATTAATGTTTTCTCTTTTTATTTGCTCAGACAGTTACAAACCATGTACTTGTATGCTGGAACGTGTGTGTGAAGTGACGAAATACATGCACAAATTAAGAACACATAAACGCATCCACACATACGCGCACGCGCACAAACACTTCAATATTGTAATGGTCTTACTCGCACTCAAGGTAATTCTATGATACTCTAACGTAAACACAATGAATGAATGCAGTTTTACGGCCTACCAGCCTTTGTATGCTCAGGCCATTGGTCACGAACAATCCAGAGTACAGGTGGGTTGGTTGGTTTCTTTAGGCCGACGGTCGACCCATCGTTGGCTGCATTATACGCATTACTGTAAAATATGTATACTCGCATCTCGTGAAAAATGTTATTATTTAAACAAGTCATAGACAACTTAGAATTTAGATTAAATGCAGTATAAGTCTCTCACACACACACACACACACGAGAGAGAGAGACAGACAGACAGACAGACAGACAGACAGACAGACAGGCAGAGAGAGATTACGTATAACACTCCCACAACAATGCAGAGCAATACCCACACTACTTGCCCTTTCTTCCCTACGATTGGACATGGGTCAGAGTCTACCTCGGGACGTGCTTGCGCAGATAACCCCGTACGGTGAAGGCATTTCGCAAGACTACCCCCTCTAAAGTGATACGTATCCACACAAGATATCATACGTTTTGCGACATTTCAGTGAGGCAGGTCAGAACAGGGTGTGCAAAACAGGACATTTTATCTTCTCTATTTCCCAAATCTCCCTGGGAGTTGGGGGTACGGGTAAGAATAGACCCAGTGTGACTCTCTACGCGATCCATAAAAGTTAATGATACTCAGGAAAAATATATTTGACTTGCTTTTACTCCAACCATCTCTTTGTGGTCAATGTCCTTATATCCGTCGTTTTCACGTGACGTCAGCGAAACGTGTGCTCCGCATCGTCCGCCATGTTTCTACCCTAGCCGGTTGTTGTCAAGCAGCGACGAGCATAGTCAGAGAGAGAAAAAGACCATGGTGATCTGTGCCATCAGTGGGTGTAGTAACCGGCCTGGGGGTGAAAAAAATGTGCCTATCGATCAGAAGATTACTTTTCACAAGACCCCAACCAATATATAACACCTGGATGAGGAAACGACATAGCTGAGTGCCGAAACTTTCGGCGAAAGGAGGAGACTGTGGAAGGAAAGCTTTCATCTACAGAGAAGAAGAGCAATGGGATAAGGCTATCGTTTGTTCGAGGCACTTTGTGGATGGTAAGTGCTTTTTTCAGTTTTAAATGCCACTGGCTACATTATGTTAAGTTTATGTTTGATTTGTATGTATGATTCAGAAGCTAACCCGTAACCGAAGCAAACAGTGCAAATTGTAGACAGTGCGAGTCAGAGTTGGGTTAATTTCCATCAGTTCAGTATGACTGTGACACAAGTCGTCCAGACGTACTAATTGCAGTTAGGCCTTAAAGTATGTAGTCTTAATTGTGTGCAATGGGATAAGGCTATCGTTTGTTCGAGGCACTTTGTGGATGATAAGTGCTTTTTTCAGTTTAAAATGCCACTGGCTAAATTATGTTCAGTTTATGTTTGATTTGTATGTATGATTCAGAAGCTAACCGAAGCAAACAGTGCAAATTGTAGACAGTGCGAGTCAGAGTTGGGTTAAATTTCCATCAGTTCAGTATGACTGTGACACAAGTCGTCCAAACGTACTAATTGCAGTTAGGCCTTAAAATATGCAGTCTTAATTGTGTGCAATGGGATAAGGCTATCGTTTATTCGAGGCACTTTGTGGATGGTAAGTCAAGTGCTTTTTTTCAGTTTTAAATGCCACTGGCTAAATTATGTTCAGTTTATGTTTGATTTGTATGTATGATTCAGAAGCTAATCGAAGCAAACAGTGCAAATTGTAAACAGTGCGAGTCAGAGTTGGGTTAAATTTCCATCAGTTCAGTATGACTGTGACACAAGTCGTCCAAACGTAATAATTGCAGTTATTCCTTAAAGTATGTGTGCATACATGTCTTAAAGGTCACTAACTTTGTGAATGAATCTTAATCGATACATGTATTGTGTGTTCAACAGGCACAAAGGCCTACCTCCACATGCGGAACAGTCCTTCATGGCTGCCTACCCTTCATTTGGGACACAAGATATCAAACCACACTCCGGACAAGGCCAAAGATAGGTAAGTGATCATGTTTAAAGGCTTAGGATCACATAAATTTTGATGTTTAAGGCTTATCCAGCTGTATCAGTGTCTAAAAACTCAGTGTACTTCTACCAAGTGGCGCGATTCAAATCCCTCCACAAACACAATCCAGTCCCCACCCCCTCACATATTAGTATTCATTTAATTTTTACTTCCGGCGCTGTGAGGGACAGGTCAGGACAGGGATTACCATGCTTCAGTTCTGAGTAAGTTCCTGAATGCACTGTATACTTTATTTGTCTTTCAGGTTTGAACGACTCCGTTCAAGGAGCAAGAGACCTGCATCAACAAGTGGTGAAGGGCCTACGAACAAGAAAAAGAAATCAAGTACATGTACAGGAGATGCAGAGGAAGCTGATGTTGGAACTGCTTTTGACATCACTGACGGTGATGGAGAAGATGGAGAGAATGTGGATAGTACTGAGCAAGAAAATGATGGTGGTGATGCACTTTTGGGTAGTGTGACTGATGACATTGATGCAAATGACCAGTTTGATGATGTCAGAAGAGAAGTTGCAGCCCAGACTGATTTGACCTCACAGGCCATAGACCAGGTGTTGGCTGATAATGCAGCAAGGGTTGTTGAGTCAGCAAAATTGTCTGAGACCAAGAACATCTCTATTTATGATAGGGAGTACTATACTGCAGACAAAGAAAAAAATCACATTTTACACTGGATTGCCAAGTCTAGCAATGTTTGATCTTGTTCTTGATTTAGTTTCACCCCACATGTCTAACCAAACTGTGTCACTCAGAAAGGAACAAGAACTGCTTCTCTGTCTCATCAAGATAAGACTGAACAATCACTTTCAGGATTTTGCATATCAGCTCAAGTTGTCTGTTGCTACTGTAACGAGGAGTTTCCACAGAACACTTGAAGTATTGTCATCAAGATTGCAGATCCTGATCAGGTGGCCAGCTAGAGAAGAACTTTAGATTTCCATGCCCATGTGTTTTCGAGAGAAGTTTGGAAAAAAGGTAGCTGTCATTGTTGATTGTTTTGAACTTGCAGCTGAGAAACCATCTGGACAAGCAAATGCAATCCAAATCTTTTCGAACTACAAACACTATCAAACAACCAACTGAGCAAATGATACATTTTAGAATCAGTATCACACCCTACCACTGAGCAAATGAATTAGTCAAACACATTTATAATCAGTATCACACACTCCGCAAAGCAGATGAGACAGTGAAAACACATTAGCACCAGTATCACACCTTCTACTGAGCAAATGAAACATTTTAGAACCAGTATCACACCTTCCATGGAGCAAAATAATTACAGTCAAAATATAATCAGTACAGACAGAAGCTGAAGAATACAAATTCAGTAATTCACTTTGCACACACCACGCTGAACACTTCTCAGGCTCATCACCTCTGTCTGCATCCAATGTAGACTTCTGCTTCCTTTTCTTAGCTGCAGACTGGAAGTCTATATCTTTTAATTTCTTGAACTGGGTGTCCAGCCTGGCTGTTGTTGGAAAAATCCAGTAGGCAGGCAGA